>RQIL01018376.1:0-10343 GCA_003951145.1 Jimgerdemannia lactiflua | reverse complement strand
AAATCCAGAACCCGCACCCTTAAGGAAACTGATCGTCGGTTCCCAGAGAGCCCGCTCATTAAGGAAATCCACCTGATTACCCAAGATCGCCGAGTCACACGAAATTACCCACTGATCGTCGCCCTAGAAGGAAACCCATTCACACGCGCATTCCAAGAACGCCGCCAAATTAGGAAATCGCACGAAGTCTCCAGCTGTTGAATATTATACCACTAGACACCAGTATCAGACACCAACACAAGGAACCTATACCTATTACCTGAACATTTTGTTGCTTTTTGACAAAGTAACTGGGGGCTCAAGCCAATCTACACAGCCGCCCAACCTTGTAATTTGCCTCTATTGAGCCAGGCACGTTACAATAAATATAGCTAGTGCTCCCAACGAATTGAATCAAATCGAATTTGACCCAAACTCGATTTGATTCGATCGAATCAAAGGTCTAATTCGATTTGATTCGAATCAAATCAAAGGTTAATTCAATTTGAGTTCTGATTCAAACCCTATTTTTTGAATTATAATAACTCGACGAATACACGTCCAAATTCAATAACCTTTAGCTTGTTAGATTCCTCTTATATAGGGGAATCTAAAAGCTAAAAATTATTGAATTTGGACATGTATTCGTCGAATTATTACATTTTGAAAAATAGGGTTCAAATTGGACCCTCAATTCGATTCGAATTCGATTCGATTCAAACTTAATTCGAATTGAAAAATCCCCAATTCAATTCGATTCGAATGACTTTCAATTTGATTTGATTTGAATTGATTTGATTCATTTGGGAGCACTATACTATTGAGAATAAATTTCTACTCAAGAAGGAACTCAAGATATTATTATATAGATTTGAGGATATCTTGATCACTAACTTTAAAGATATCAAAGACAAAGAATCATATTAATTCATAATATAAATAGGTAACATAAAATCAATCTATTAGAAGATAAGACTGATTCTATCAGTATATTGTAAATAACTTAGATAAGAGATCAAGGAAATAGAAAAAGCCAGTATCATTAGAAAAACTATTAGTCCTTAGTTATTATCAATAGTACTAGTACTAAAAAAAGAAAGTAAGCTAGGGGAATTTATACCAAGATTCTATATAGATTATTGGAGACTCAACAAAGTTACTAAGAAGGACTGCTAACTACTTCTCCTCATCAATGATATCTTAATGATATTAGAAGACTAAGCTCAATATTATACTATCCTTAATCTATACTCAAGATTCAATCAGATTGGATTAATTAAGAAAGCTAGTGATAGATCAGCCTTTATTACGCCAGATGGAACCTATATCTTTCTTTGAATACTATTTGAAATATATAATATATCAGTAAGTTTTCAGTGAATAATAAATTAGATCTTCTGGGATATTATGGAGAAATAAATGATAGTATATGTGGATAATATTATCATCTTCAGTAAATTAGCCAGAGAATATCTGAAATACATCCAGAAGATCCTGGAGAAACTGAGATAGTATAATCTATTCATTAAGCCCAAGAAATATAAGTTCACAGAAATTGAAATATCCTATCTTAGATATATCATTAGTTATAATAGAACTTATACTGACTCTATCAATATGTATATAAGCAGCAGCAGCTTATCTAAGTTCTATAATAGTAACTAAAGTCTAAGCCTTTATGGAACTTACTATCTACTATAGAAGATTTATTTGAGAATTCTTCAATATTACTAGTCCTATCTATAATCTATTTAGAAAAGATACCAAATAGAAATAGACCAAGAAGCATCAACAGGCCTTCAATAAGTTCAAAAATAGACTGATCTAAGTACTTATTCTAAGAAGACTGGACTAGAGTAAAGAATTTATTCTTCAATCTAATATAAGCTTAATTGAACTAAGAATAATTCTTACTCAAAAAAAGGACAAAGTGGAGTATATCATCATATATCTCAGCCAAGGAACTCATAGGGAAGAAAAAAATTATGAATCCTATAAGTTAGAATATCTCACAGTTATCTGAGCTATAGAAAAGTTCTACTACTACTTTACAGAGAGATACTTTACAATTTAGACAGACTACTCAACTCTCATCTAATTACTGACCATAAGTAAACCAAAGGGAATTTATGCAAGATGGATTATGAAATTACAAGCTTATGATACTACCATCATATACTAATCAGGTAGAACTAATATCAATTGTAACATTTTAGCATAGTTTACTCTTTTTCTTTGTCTTTTCCAGTATCTTTCATAACCTTCCAGTACCTTCTGAATGATTAGAAATTCTTTCTTAGCACTAAGCCATAGCTAGAACATTCTTGTCACTTCTGTTCCAGTCTTAGCTAGTTACAGAAATTCATGGAACATTGTAGATCTTTATTTGTCATCATTGCTGAGAACCTTTCTCTTGGTATTTCCATTGATTTCTCAGATCCTTCTGGATCCTTCTTTCAGATCTTATATAAATATCCTCTCTGTTCTCATGAATAAAGCTCAGAATATTTTCTCCCAGAAACTACAATATCTTCCAGAACTCTGAGTATCTCTTCGAGCTACTTTGAACTTCCTGAATTAAGTTGCTTCCTCAACTTAGAAAATAGAACCATTACACTTGGTAGCAGTGGTTAAGTTACACCTTGCCTAAACAAGAAACATCTCAAGAACTAGTCAAACACTATGTCCATAGATGCCAACAACTGGAGTAATACTTCTTACAATAATTATGTCCCATAGAATACACCCTACATTTAGCAAAAAGAAGAGGAGGAACAGCCAATCCCTACTCAGTCATCTGGAACTCTAGAAAGTCTCTTGCACACTACATTGGCTCAAATTTCCCAACTTCAAAAATACCTAGACAAGAAGAAGGGCAAAGCTCCTACACAGTATACATCTGTATCTATAATGATGTCTTCCACAATAGTCTCCATCAAGCCTCAGAAGCCTGACACCTTTGATGGCCAAAGAGAAGGACTGTCTACCAATGCTTGGCTTTTTCAGTTAGAGCAGTATAGTGAACTAACTAATTTGGAAGAAGCAGTACTAGTCCAATTTGCTGCCACACTCCTCCGAGAGAATGCTGCAATCTGGTGGCAAAATCATATCCAGAACACAAGATTCTCTGACCAAATCAAGGTCTGGGGTGAATTCTCAGATGCTATTCAAGGCCAATTCAAACCTGTCAACAGCACCAAGATCATGCAAGACTGTCTGGCAAATGTCAAACAACTCAAGTCTATGCAAGCATACAATGTATAATTTCTGTCTATCCTACTGAAGCTACCTCATATTACTGAAAATGAGAAGGTTGACAAGTATATCTAAGGTCTCAAAGGACAAACCTGAGTTTATATTGAACTGGAAGAACTCAAAGACCTAGACACTGCAATGAAAATTACTGATAGGTTCGATGTTATTATCTATGGCAACTGCTTTGAACAAAAGAGACTGCCATTCAATAACAACCACAGAAGGGAGGAAACCAAAGTTAGAACTATTGGACCTGCCCCCATGGATCTAGACACCATCAATAAGAATAATAAGAACAAGCTTACACCTGAGGAAAAGGAGTGCCTCAAGAAGGCTGGAGCCTGCTTCTTTTGTCATCAGTCTGACCACATTGTCACTAAATGTCCCAAGAAGACTACTGAACCCAAGAGGATCCTGGTCCTGTCAAAAGACACTCAAGGTCAATAAGTCAAACAAGAAGTTGTACTCAATTTCATGCAAGTCAACTCCAAGATCCAGATTTCTCAAGCATAGTCAGAAGGAGCCATTGGTTTGGACCTTCAATCTGTACAATAAGTCACTATTCCTGCTTATGAAAGAAGGCTCATTCTAACTGGCCTTGCAGTCAAAATACCCAAGGAACATTATGCAAGAATTGCACCAAGATCTGGTCTCAGTGTCAAGCACTCACTGGATGTCAGCACTGGAGTCATTGACCCTGACTTCTAAGAAGAAATGCAAGTCCTACTAGTCAACTATAAGGACCAATCATACACCATCAATGAAGGTGACAGAATTGCACAGTTCATTCTGGAGTGAGCTACTTTGCCTATCATCAAAGAAGTCACTAAGCTGTCATCAACCAAGTGAGATCAGAAAGGCTTTGGCAGCACTGATCAAATTGCTAGCATAGCTGAGAACTGAGTCAACTCAATGCTCATCTTCAAAGGTCTAGTCAAAGGTCAAGAACTAGATATCATCATAGACAGCAGAGCTGTTGGAAACTTTATTAACAAGAACCTCATTAACAACTTAAGATTCTCACCAAGCCAGCTAGCAAGAATGGTGGAGTTGTCACTGCTGATAGCACCACTCTGCCAATTGACTCAATTGCTGCTAAACTTCCCCTCAAGATTCAGAAGTACTGAGAATGTTTAGATTTTGAAGTGGTACCCCTAGGAAATCATGACCTGATCTTAGGCAAACCCTGACTTATATAGTATAACCCACACATCAATTGGACCAAGAATGAAGTTACCCTAATTCAAGATGGAGCCAACATTATCATCAAGCCAGACAAGACTCAGATGAAAACCCCAATTGCAACTCTCTCTGTAATTCAGTTTAAGAAGGCCCTCAAGAAAGCTACTTATGCCTTTGTTGCACTAATCCAACCCAAGAAAGAAGACAAGAAGCTTTCAATCAGTAAAAGTATCAAGCTACTGCTAAACAAGTACAAGGATGTCTTCTCAGACAAGCTACCTGGTCTACCACTATCAAGAGACCATGATCATGAAATCAAGCTGGTACCAGATGCAGCCATTCTTAAGAAAAAGATATACTACATATCACCACTTGAAATTGAAGCAGTCAAGAAGGAATTTAACGAACTCATCGAGCAAGGAGCCATTCAGCCAAGCAAGTCACCTTTTGGCTCCCCAGTCCTATTTGTCAAGAAGAAGAATGATACCTTGCGAATGTGCATAGACTACTGCACACTCAACAAGATCACTGTCAAGAACTATTACCCACTGCTACTCATCAATTAAATCTTTGATGCCCTCAAGAATGCCAAATACTTCACCAAGATTGATCTTACCTCTGAGTATCGCCAAATTCGAATTAAGCCAGAAAACATACCTAAGACTGCCTTCATGACATCATTTGGACTCTACAAATTTCTAGTCATGGCTTTTGGTCTCACCAATGTGCCAGCAACTTTTCAAGATCTCATAGCAAACCATCTTCAAGGACCAACTCTATATCTTTGTACTCATGTACATTAATGACATTCTGATCTTCAGTGGTACTGAAGAAGAACACCTCAAGTACATTGAATAAGTCCTCAAGATTCTCTGTGAACACAAGCTATATACAAAGCTCAAGAAATGTGAATTCTTCAAGGATCAAGTCAAATACCTTAGACACATTGTATCAGCCAAAGGAATTCAAGTAGATCCAAGAAAAATACAAGCCATCAACAATGGCCTGTACCAGCAAGCCTCACCAAACTTAGGTCCTTCCTTGGTCTGGCTGGATACTATCATTGATTTGTCAAGAACTTCTCTAGCATAGCAGAATCTTTGATAAACCTTCTGTGAAAGGAACCCAACTCTAACCACTATGTTCCCTATATCTGGGACACCTCCTGTCAATAAGCTTTTCAAGAACTCAAGAACTGCCTGACCCATGCACTTGTCCTTCAAAACATGGATCCAAACTTGAAGTTCACCATTACTACTGATGCATCCAACTTCGCAATTGGTTCAGTCATTTCTCAAGATGATGGTCAAGAACACAGACCTATTGCTTTCAAGTCAAGAAAATTGTCCCCTGCAGAACAAAAGCTAGCCACTCACAAAAAAGAACTCCTGGCAATCATTTATACTCTTAAGACCTAGCAATACTACCTAGAAGGAGTTGAGTTCGACATGATCACCGATTATAGGTCTCTTCAGTACATTAATACCCAACCAACTCTTTCCCATCAATAAGCCAAGTGGAGTCAGTTACTTCAGACCTTCACTCTGAACATCATTTACAAGCCCAGCAAAACCCTGATTATACCAGATGTACTCTCAAGAAGGTCTGACCTTGCTGGCATTTTACAAGTCACCATGGTACCTGAATTTTTTAACCAGATCAAGACCACTTATGAATAAGACTCTCTAGTTCTACAAAAGGACACCAAGGAATTCAAGAAAAAGTATACCTTCAAGAACAACCTTGTGTACTATCAAGACAAGGTCTATATTCCTGCAAACCCTGAACTATGATACAAGATCCTTCATGAATATCATGACTCCCCACTAGCTGGCCATCTTGGAACTGAGAAGACCATCAAGAACATTCAATAAGACTACTACTAGCCCAACATGTTCAAGGAAATCAAAAAGTATATTCAAAGCTGTGATCTTTGCTAAAGAAACAAGTCAAGCAATTAAACATCTGCTAGTCTTCTACAACTGTTGCTAATTCTGACCAAGAAGTTTGAGCAAGTCATAATGGACTTCATTATACAACTCCTATGAACTAAATCAGGCTATGATGCCATCATCATATTTGTGGACTGCCTGACCAAGATCATAATTGCTGAGCCAACCACAACTAATACTACTGCTCCTGAAATCATGAGAATCTTCTTCAAGTCTATGTTCTGCCAATATGGACTTTCCTGAGTAATTGTTAGTAACCACAACTAGTGCTCTCAAATGAATCAAATCAATTTGAATCAAATTGAATTGAGGGTCATTCAAATCGAATTGAATTGGAGATTTTTCAATTCAAATTGAGTTTGAATCTAACTGAATTCAAATCAAATTGAGATCTGATTCAAAACCTATTTTAGAAATGTAATAACTCGACGAATACACATCCAAATTTAATAATCTTTAGCTTGTTAGATTCCCCTATATAAGAGGAATCTAACAAGCTAAAGATTATTCAATTTGGATGTGTATTCATCGAGTTATTCAATTTCTAAAAATAGAGTTCAAATTGGACTTTGAATTGAATTAGACCTCAATTCAAATTGATTCAAATTGAATTGGGCCTCAATTTGATTTGAAGTTTTCGAATTGAATCGAATTTAGGTCCAATTCAATTCAATTTGATTCATTGGGAGCACTAACTGCAACCCCAAATTCACAAGTCACTTCTGGCAAGTACTCTTCAAGATGCTTGGAATCCAAATCACTATGTCCACTGCCTTCCACTCTCAAACTGATGGACAAACTGAGTGAATGAATAGAACACTTGAACAAATGCTTAAAAACTATGTATCTTATGAGCAAGATGATTGAGACCACTATCTGACCTATACCAAGTTTGCCTACAATAATACAGTCCAATTATCTACTGGTCTTTCCCCTTTTCAGCTACTATATGGTCAAAATCCTGAGACCCCTGCAAGCCTAATCCCATTCCAGCAATCCAGTCACACCCAAGTCTCCACTGCCTAGAACCTTATTGACAAAATGGATTCTCTTCTCAAGATTGCTACTACAAATCTGCAAAAGGCTCAACAATATCAAGCTAAGTATGCAGATAAGAAATGATGCAATATTATCTACACTATTGGAGATATGGTTCTACTCAAAGCTGACAACATCAAAGCCCAATCTCAAGTCAACTGCCAGTCAGCAAAATTCCAACCCAAGTACCTTGGACCCTTTGAGATCACCAAGCAAGTCTTTACCTACTCCTACTGTCTCAGTCTACTGACAACCATATGTATACATCCAGTATTCCATAAGTCACAACTCAAGGTCTGGAGCCAGTCACCCTTTTATCCTGACCAAATTCTGATATCCTCAGCACCAGTTATGGTCAAAGACCACATTGAATATGAAGTTGAGAAAATCTTAGACAAATGAGTCCAATACTATTACACAGAATATTTAGTCAAGTGGATGGGCTACCCTGAATACGATGCTATCTGGGAATCTGCCACCAATCTTAAGAACTCTTAAGATCTCATTCAAGAGTTTGAATAAAAAGAAATACATTGACTGCCTGTGAGGTTCTCCTCTTGGATATACTGTACTAATTAGGTACATCATACATCAGGGCACTCTAAGGGATACAGCATCAGCAAAAAGATTTACAGAAGAACTCTGTAAACTCTATAACTAACAAGGTTTGAACCAGTTCTCATTTGATCAAGATGATATTTTGGCCCTCACCTTATATAAGGATGGCCAGTCCTTGTCAATGAGTCAATATATTTTATTTGTATTTCCTTTTGGTTTTATTTTCTTGTGTTACCTTCTGAATTCAATGAGGATATTAATTCTTAAGGAGGGGGAGATGTAATATTTTAGCATAGTTTACTCTTTTTCTTTGTCTTTTCCAGTATCTTCCATAACCTTTCAGTACCTTCCAAATGATTAAAAATCCTTTCTTAGTACTAAGCCATAGCTAGAACATTCTTGTCACTTCCATTCCAGTCTTAGCTAGTCATAGAACATTGTAGTTCTTTATTTGTCATCATTGCAAGAACCTTTCTCTTGACATTTCTATTGATTTCTCAGATCCTTCTGGATCCTTCTTTCAGATCTTGTATAAATATCCTCTCTAGTACTCCCAAATAAATCAAATCAATTTGAATTGAATTGAATATCAATTTGAAATTCTCAGTCAGTGGCTTACTAATTACATCAGTTCTTTATTTGAAAGACACATCATATATAAATATATAACCAAAATTCACAATTTACACATAACCAAAATTCACATATAACTGAAATTCACATATAACTGATATATATTTTCGAAATTCTTGCCCCTGATCCTGGTCTCAGCCATGCCTGGCCATAGCAGCAGCTGTCTGGCGAGTATTATTATATGACCTCTTTCTTAGCGAAAGATCAGGGATCAATAGATTGAGTTGTTGACAGATTTTGACAAGGGTACAATATGGTTTTCCATATCTTCTACAATTATTGTAGCTTGTACAAGGTCAACCTTTAGTTTTTGGAGGCACAGTGGTGGCAGCTTGGGCTTGGGCAGCAGTGGTGGCTTGGGCTTGGGTGGTGGCTTGAGTGGTAGTAATAGCAGTTTGGGTGGCAGTGGTGGCAGCTTCAGAGGCCTCAGGAGTAGAGACTTCAGGGGCCTCAGGAGTGGAGGCTTCAGGGGCAGCCTGAGGGGTGGCTTCAGGAGCTGTTCTTGAGATGAATTGCTTGATTGCTTCTTCAATCTTCTTCTTCTTCTTCTTATATTCATCATCAGTCTTAGATTCCTCATCATCCAATCAGATGACAACCTTATTGATAGCATGGTCTATGTTCTCAAAGGCTTTAGAAAGATAATCAATATAGAATTGAAGTTTTTTATAAGGTGAGGTCATTATTTATTTTTTGTTTTATTTTTTATTATTAAAGCCAGCTTATTTATATATATTTTATCTGTGTAATATTCAAAGCTCTCAGCTTATGCTTATTGCTCGTGGGATTGCAGTATATGCTTGCTACAATATTTGAAGCTCTTGGCTTATACTTGTTGCTTGCAGGATTGTAGCATGCACTTGCTGCAATATTCAAAGCTCTCGGCTTATGCTTGTTGCTCATGGGATTGTAGGCTTGCACTTATTGCAATATTCGAAGCTCTCGGCTTATGCTTGTTGCTCATGGAATTGCAGGCTTGTGGGCTGTAATATTTGAAGCTCTCGGCTTATGCTTGTTGTTCACAGGATTACAGGCTTGCAGGCTGCAATATTCAAAGCTCTTGGCTTATGCTTGTTGCTTACAGGCTTGCAGGCTAGTGAGCTTGCAAGCATAAGCATTTTGGATATAGCGACCAAGTAGGTATGTATAATATATATCCTTAAGCTTTGAATATATTCAAAATTCTATATATTATGCCATTCATGCTGCTTATCATCCATCCCTAGTACTCCTGGGCAGACACAATGATATCTTACTCATCTCATCAGGGCTGGAAATGACAGAAATCATATTTGAATATGACAATCAGGTATGTATTCAGAAATTATATTCAGATATAGTATATCCATAAGTTCTGGATCATGCTTGCATAATATGATACCTGAGTACTATATTTATTTGGTATTTCGAAATTTAACTATATTTCAAGATTTGGGATTGGCTATTATTATTGGAATACTAGACTGATTGCCATGCCTTTAAACACATGCATTCACGAATTATTTTAGGGTCTAAAGCACCTCTTTTGGGTATCACAAAATCTGTACCACTTGAAAAAATCTGCTCAATTGGAGTACTTGTTACTAAGATAGCTAAATAGTCACATGCCATTTTTGCTAGATTTTAGAAATCTCCACTATGGCTCTAATGTTTCCAATAAATTAATCAATTAGAAAAACTCAGTGTTTTGAAATAGACCTAATTTGAAAATGAAAATCCAACTCACTTGCCACCAAGATAATGTAT
>RQIL01018365.1:0-10344 GCA_003951145.1 Jimgerdemannia lactiflua | reverse complement strand
CTATAAAATGAATTAAGGGATATAATTGGAAGAAGTTTTCTACTCAGGAAAGAATTATAAGACCTCTTGCATATATTCAAAAATATACTAACTATGGACTTCAAGGACATCAAGACCAAGGAGCCCCTATACTACTATGATGTCAATACTGGAAGTGCAAAGCCAATTTATCAGAAGGCCCATCCTATCCCACTAGCTTATAGAGAATATATAACATTTTAGCATAGTTTATCTCTTTTTCTTTATCTTTCTAGTACTTTCCATAACCTTCCAGTATCTTCCAAATGATTAGAAATCCTTTCTTGGCATTAAGCTACAGCTAGAACATTCTTATCACTTCCATTCCAGTCTTAGCTAGTCACAGAACTTCATGGAACATTGCAGATTTTTATTTGTCATCATTGCTGAGAACTTTCTTCTTGGCACTTCTATTGATTACTCAGATCCTTCCAGATCCTTCCTTCATATCTTGTATAAATATCCTCTCTGTTCTCTTGAATAAAGCTCAGAATATTTTCTCCCTAAATTTACAAGATCTTCTTGAACTCTTAGTAACTCTTCGAGCTACTTTGAACATCTAGAATTTAGTTACTTCCTCATTTAAGAAACCAGAACTATTACACTTGGTAACAGCAGTTAAGTTACACCTTGCCTAAATAAGAAACCTCTCAAGAACTAGTCAAATACTATGTCCATGGACCCCAATACCGATGCCTGGGACAATAATACCTATAGTACTCCTTATGATAACTATGTCCCACAGAACACACCCTATATTCAGTAAGAAGAAGAGGAGGAACAGCCAATTCCTACTCAGTCATCTGGAACTCTAGAAAGCCTGCTGTATACCACACTGGCCCAAATTTCCCAACTTCAAGAATGACTGGACAAGAAGGAGGGCAAAGCTCTTGCACAGTCTACATCTGTACCTACAATAGTATCTCTGACAGTAGTCACCATCAAGCCTCAGAAGCCTGATACTTTTGATGGCCAAAGAGGAGGACTATCTACCGATGCTTGGCTTTTCCAATTGGAGCAGTATGGAGAACTGACCAATCTGGATGAAGCAGTACTAGTCCAATTTGCTGCCACACTCTTCCGAGGGAATGCTGCAATCTGGTGGCGAAATCATATCCAGAACACAAGATTCTCTGGCCAAATCAAGGTCTGGGGCAAATTCTCAGATGCTATCAAGGGCCAATTCAAACCTGTCAACAGCACCAAGGTTGCATGAGACCGCCTGGTGAATGTCAAATAACTCAAGTCTGTTCAAGTATACAATGCACAATTCCTATCTATCCTACTGGAGCTACCTCATATCACTGAAGATGAGAAGGTCAACAAGTACATCCGAGGTCTCAAGGGACAAACCCAAGTTCATATTGAACTTGAAGAACCCAAAGACCTAGACACTGCAATGAAAATTGCTGATAGGTTCGATGTCATTACCTATGGCAACTGCTTCGAGCAGAAGAGACCACCATTCAACAATAACCCCAGAAGGGAGGAAACCAAAGTCATAACTGTTGGACCTGCCCTCATGGATCTAGACACCATTGATAAGAACAAGAAGAACAAGCTTATACCTGAGGAAAAGGAGTGCCTCAAGAAGGCTGGAGCCTGCTTCTTTTGCCGACAGCCTGGCCACATTGCTACTAAATGTCCTAAGAAGACTACCAAACCCAAGAGGATCCTGGTCCTGTCCAAAGACACTCAAGGTCATCAAGTCAAACAAGAAGTTATACTCAATTTCATGCGAGTCAACCCCAAGGCCCAGATTCCCCAAGCACAGTCAGAAGGAGCCATTGGTTTAGACCTTCAATCTATTCAACAAGTCACTATTCCTGCCCATGAAAGAAGGCTCATTCCAACTGGCCTGGCAGTCAAAATGCCCAAGGAACATTATACAAGAATTGCACCAAGATCTGGCCTTAGTATCAAGCACTCACTGGATGTTGGCGCTGGAGTCATTAACTCTGACTTCTGAGAAGAAATGCAAGTCCTACTAGTCAATCACAAGGACCAACCTTATACTGTCAATGAAGGTAACAGAATTGCAAAGCTCATTCTGGAGCAAGCCAACCTGCCTGCTATTAAGGAAGTTACTAAGTTGTCTCCAACCAAGTAAGATCAGAAAGGCTTTAGTAGTACTGATCAAGTTGCTAGCATAGCTGAGAACTGAGCCAACTCAATACTCATCTTCAAAGGTCTAGTCAAAGATCAAGAACTAGATGTTCTCATAGACAGTGGAGCTGTTGGAAATTTCATCAACAAGAGCCTCATCAACAAACTCAAGATTCTCACCAAACCAGCCAGTAAGAATGGTGGAGTTGTCACTGCTGATGGCACCACTCTACCAATTGACTCAATTGCTACTAAACTTCCCCTCAATATTCAGAAGTACTGGGAATATTTAGATTTTAAAGTGGCACCCCTAGGAGATCATGACCTAATCTTAGGCAAGTTCTGGCTTATGCGATACAATCCACATATTGATTGGACCAAGAATGAAGTTACCCTGATTCAAGATGGAGTCAACATTACAATCAAACCAGACAAGACTCAGATGAAAACCCCAATTGCCACTCTTTTGGCAATCCAGTTCAAGAAGGCCCTCAAGAAAGCTACCTATGCCTTTGTTGCACTGATCCAACCCAAGAAAGAAGACAAGAAGCTATCAATCAGCAAAAGTATCAAGTTACTACTGAACAAGTATAAGGATGTCTTCCCAGACAAGCTACCTGGCCTACTACCCTCAAGAGACCATGACCATGAAATCAAGCTGGTACCAGATGCGGTCATTCCAAAGAAGATGTACCATATGTCACCACTTGAAATTGAAGCAGTCAAGAAGGAACTCAATGAACTCATCGAGCAAGAAGCCATTCAGCCAAGCAAATCACCTTTTGGCTCCCCAGTCCTATTTATCAAGAAGAAGGATGATACCTTGTGAATGTGTATAGACTACTACACACTCAATAAGATTACTGTTAAGAATCACTACCCACTACCACTCATCGACCAAATCTTTGATACTCTCAAGAATGCCAAATACTTCACCAAGATTGACCTGACCTCTGGGTATTACCAAATTTGCATCAAACCAGAAGATATACCCAAGACAGTATTCATGACACCATTTGGACTATACAAATTTCTAGTCATGGCCTTTGGTCTCACCAATGCATCAGCAATCTTTCAAGACCTCATGCAGACTGTCTTCAAGGATCAGGTCTATATCTTTGTACTTGTGTACATTGATGACATCCTGATCTTCAGCGGTACTGAAGAAGAACATCTCAAACACCTTGAACAAGTCCTCAAGATTCTCTATGAACATAAGCTTTATGCAAAGCTCAAGAAGTGTGAGTTCTTCAAAGATCAAGTCAAATACCTTGGACACATTATATCAGCCAAAGGGATTCAAGTAGACCCAAGGAAAATATAAGCCATTGAACAGTAGCCTATACCAGCAAGTCTTACTGAACTTAGGTCCTTCCTTGGTCTGACTGGATACTACCGCTGATTTGTCAAGAACTTCTCTGGTATAGCAGAATCCTTGACAAACCTCCTGTGAAAGGAACCCAACTCTGACTACTATATTCCCTACATCTGGGACACCTTCTGTCAATAAGTCTTTCAAGAACTCAAGAACTGCCTGACCCATGCACCTGTCCTTAGAAACATGGACCCAAACTTGAAGTTCACAGTTACTATTGATGTATCCAACTTTGCAATTGGTGCAGTCATTTCTCAAGATGATGGTCAAGGACACAGACCCATCACATTTGAGTCAAGGAAATTGTCCCCTGCAGAGCAAAAGCTAGCCACTCACAAAAAGAAATTCTTGGTAATCATTCATGCCCTCAAGACCTGGTGACACTACCTAAAAGGAGTTGAGTTTGATGTAATCACAGATCACAGATTCCTTCAGTACATCAATACCCAGCCAACTCTTTCCCATCAATAAGCCAAGTGGAGTCAGTTACTTCAGACCTTCACTCCAAACATCATTTACAAGCCCAGCAAAACCCTAGTTATACCAGATATACTCTTAAGAAGGCCTGACCTTCCCACTATTTTACAAGTCACCATGGCACCTGAATTCCTTAACCAGATCAAGACTACTTATGAACAAGACTCTCTGATTCTACAAAAGGACACCAAGGAATTCAAAGAAAAGTACACCTTCAAGAACAACCTTATGTACTATTAAGACAAGATCTATATTCCTGCCAACCCTGAACTATGATACAAGATTCTTCATGAACATCATGACTCCCCACTAGCTGGTCACCTTGGAACTGAGAAGACCATCAAGAACATTCAATGAGACTACTACTGGCCCAACATGCTCAAGGAAATCAAGAAGTATATTCAAAGCTACGATCTTTGCCAAAGAAACAAGTCAAGCAATCAAGCACCTGCTGGTCTTCTACAACCCTTGCCAATTCTGATCAAGAAGTTTGAGCAAGTCACAATAGACTTTATTGTATAACTCCCACAAACCAAATCAGGCTATGATGCCATCATCATATTTGTGGACCACCTGACCAAGATCACAATTGCTGAGCTAACCACAACTAATACCACTGCCCCTGAAATTGCAAGAATCTTCTTCAAGTCTATTTTCCATCAATATGGACTTCCCTGAGTAATTGTCAATGACCATGACTCCAAATTCACAAGTTACTTCTGGCAAGTGCTCTTCAAGACTCTTGGAACTCAAATTGCTATATCCACTGCCTTCCACCCTCAAACTGATGGACAAACCAAGTGAATGAACAGAACACTTGAACAAATGCTCAGAAACTATATGTCTTATGAGCAAGATGATTGGGACCACTACCTGACCTATGCCAAGTTCACCTATAACAATGCAGTCCAATCATCTACTGGTCTTTTCCCTTTTCAGTTACTATACAGTCAAAACTCTGAGATCCCTGCAAGTCTAGTCTCATTCCAGCAATCCAGTCACACACAAGTCCCCACCACCCAGAACCTTATCAACAAAATGAATTCCCTTCTCAAGATCGCAATCATAAATCTGCAAAAGACTTAACAATATTAAGCTAAGTATATAAATAAGAAATGTCATGATGTCAACTACACTATTGGAGATATAGTTCTACTCAAAGCCAACAACATCAAGGCCTAATCTCAAGTCAACCATCAGTCAGCCAAATTCCAACCCAAGTACCTTAGACCCTTTGAGATCACTAAGCAAGTCTCTACCTACTCCTACCATCTCAGTCTACCAACAATCATGCATATATATCCAGTATTCCATTTGTCACAACTCAAGGCCTGGAACCAGTCACTCTCTTACCCTGGCCAAATTCTGACACCCTCAGCACCAGTTATGGTTGAAGGCCACATTGAGTATGAAGTCAAGAAAATCTTAGACAAATGAGTCTAATACTATCACACAGAATATCTAGTCAAGTGGATGGGCTACCCTGAATATGACACTACCTGGAAATCTGTCACCAATCTCAAGAACTCTCAAGACCTCATTTAAGAGTTTGAGCAAAAAGAAACTCATTGACTGTCCATGAGGTTCTCTTCTTGAATAGTAGATGACCTACTATACTGATCAGGTATATTACACATCGGGGCATTCTAAGGGATATAGCATCAGAAACAAGATCCACAGAAGAACTCTGTAAACCCTGCAACTAATGAGGTTTAAACTAGTTCTCATCCAATCAAGATGATATTTTGGCCCTCGCCTTATATAAGAATGGTCAGTCCTTGCCAATGAGCTGATATATTTTATTTGTCTTTTCTTTTGGTTTTATTTTCTTGTGTTATCTTCCAAATTCAATAAGGATATTGATTCTTAAGGAGGGGGAGATGTAATATTTTAGTATAGTTTATCTCTTTTTCTTTGTCTTTCTAGTACTTTCTGTAACCTTCCAGTACCTTCTGAATGATTAGAAATCCTTTTTGGCACTAAGCCACAGCTAGAACATTCTTATCACTTCTATTCCAGTCTTAGCTAGTCACAGAACTTCATGGAACATTGCAGATCTTTATTTGTCATCATTGCTGAGAACTTTCTTTTTGATACTTCCATTGATTACTCAGATCCTTCTGGATCCTTCCTTCATATCTTGTATAAATATTATCTCTGTTCTCTCAAATAAAGCTCAGAATATTTTCTCCCTGAATCTACAAGATCTTCCTGAACTCTTAGTAACTCTTCAAGCTACTTTAAACATCTAGAATTTAGTCACTTCTTTATTTAAGAAACCAGAACCATTACAGAATAGCTCAAGACAGAAATCAAGGAGATGGAGGAATCTAGGATCATCAAGAAAGCCAGCAGCCCTTGGTCATCACCTATAGTCCTTATACCAAAGAAAGGAAACCAACCAGAAGAATTCACACTCAGACTTTGTACAGACTACCAAAGACTTAATGAGGTCACTGAAAAAGACAGATAACTACTGCTCAATATTAGTGATATTCTCATTATATTGGGAAATGAGGCACAATTCTACACTACTCTTGACCTGTTCTCTGGATTCTACCAAATCAGCCTTATACTGGAAGCTAGCAAAAGATCAGTCTTTATCACTCCTGACAGAACCTATGTCTATCTTCATATGCCCTTCAGAATGTGCAATGTACCAGTAAGCTTTCAGTGAATAATGAATAGTATCTTCAGAGATATTATAGAAAAATAGATAATGATATATGTAGATAATATAATCATCTTCAGTAGAATGACTGAGAAATACTTAGAACATATTAAGGAAATTCTCAGATGACTTTACAAATATGGCCTCTACATCAAGTCCAAGAAATACAAATTTGGAGAAAAAGAAATTGCTTATCTTAGACACATCATCAATCATAATGGAACATATATAGACTCCATCAAGATCAAGGCAGTAGCAGTATACCCAGTATCCACCAGCATTACTGAAGTCTGAGCCTTCATGAGACTAGCATTCTACTATAGAAGGTTCATTCACAGATTTTCTCATATTGCCAGCCCTATATACAATCTGTTCAGAAAAGAGGTCAAGTTCCAGTGGACTCAACAGCAGTAATAAGCCTTTGATGAACTCAAGACCAGGTTAACCCAGGCCCCAATTTTGAGAAGACCTAACTAGACCCAAGAGTTCATTCTGCAGACAGATATCAGTGTAATGGGACTTGGAGCTGTCCTAGTACAAAAGAAGAATAATACCAAATATGTGGTAGCCTACCTCAGCTAAGGTATCTGCAGAGCTGAGCAGTCCTATGAGTCATATAAGCTAGAATGCCTTGTGGTCATCTGGGCTATAGAGAAGTTCCACTACTATTTAGCTAGAAGACACTTCACCATCCAGACAGATCACTCAGCACTTACTTAGTTACTTACTACCAGTGAGCCAAAAGGAATTTATACCTGATGAATTATGAAGCTATAAGCATATGATGCCACAATCACCCACCATCCTGGAAGAACTAATACCAATGCTGATATCCTCTCATGGACACTCTGAAGGATCCAACCCCTACCAAATCATCATAAATAGAGAGCTGTACTATAGAATAATCAGCTACTTGGGGCAGCAAAAGATGCTCCTACATCTGGAAGAATGGACAAAAACAATTATTTATCAGACCTGGAAACAATTCAAAACTGATGGAGAAATACTCAAGAAAAGACAGCAATTAGTCATCCCCAAGTACCAGAAGAATTAGGTGATGAAGGAAGTATATGAGTAAGGCCATATAGGAGGAACCAACATATATGACAAAGTAAAAAGAACCATGTGGTAGCTAGGAATAGAAGAAGATATCAGGCAATTTGTCAGGACCTGTGACAAATGCCAGAAGTAGAAGTAAGACCAATGGAATCAAGTCCCTGGATCAGCAGACATTAAGCCAATACCATTTATCCATATTGCAATAGATATAATTGGCCCCCTACCCCTGATATTGATAGGCAACCAATATGTTATTATGATTATAGACCTCTTTACAAAATGGGTAGAGGCTGGGCCCCTCAAGGAAGCTAATGCACAATCAATTGCTGATTTCTTGTACAGAGAAATCATCTGCTGATTCAAGACCCTGAAGTAAGTTACTACAGACAGAGGAATGAAATTTGTCAACCAGTTCCATGAAATCCTCTACAAGAAGTACAAGATTCAATATATCAAAACTACTGCCTATCATCTATAAAAAAATGGACAAGTAGAAAGAACCAACAAGATTCTTAAGAATATCATTGCTAAGATTTGTAATGAATATGGAAACTAGAACTACTATCTCCTAATAGCATTATCTACTCTGTGGGACATATGATCACAAAGTACCCATTTCATATTATGAGAAATACTATTTGGCAAAGAAAGTTCTAGTGGAGATTTGTCAGCAAGTAATGATGCAATCTGGAACTGCATAGATATAGAGATATAGAGATTACATCAAATTAGGAAAAGAGCTAAGGATTACATAACCAAGGCACAAGCACTACAATGAAACAATGTGGAAAAAACTCACAGACCCCTAGAGATTATCAAGATAGGAGATGAAGTTCTAGTATATTAAAATATAGTAGAAGCTTCTTGGTCACAAAAACTAGAGCCCAAGTGGGAGGGACCTTACCTGGTATAAGATATAAAAGGGACCACTTTCCAGCTATGAAAGCCCTCAGGTATAATAATCCCCACCATCATTCATCAAAACTAACTTAAGAAGTACCATGGCTAATAACCGAAGCACTGCAATAGCACTTAAGATTACTAGTACTGCCCAAAGAGCCATAGAGAGACAATAGTATACTATGGAGCCTCCAACTATAGAGGAATATTATGATAGCATTCAAAGCATTGTGCAGACTCATCTTTCTCAGATTTTGCACTTTAAGGCCTACTACCATTGAACAGAATTCCAAGAGTACTTCAAGCTTAGACAAATACTTAACCAGAACTCAGAGATGACTAAGGAAAATTGAATCACAGAATGTCAGCTCTCCTATTCTCAGATCACTATCACCAAGAGGATTTATAAGCTATTTCGAGATAATGAGCTAGTACTAGCCTGCCTGCAAGGAGTAACCCTAACAGACTTCAAGTTAGTAAGGCGACATCATTGGGAAATAGTGATATAACAAATCACACAGTATAAGACTATACAAACAGTTGAAGCCTGGGAGTTTGAATAGATATTTCAGAGATGAAACTATCTATTTAGGAGGAAGTTGTGATAGTAGAGCCAAATTTGGAAGAAGGAATGAGGAATAGATATTTGATCACAACTAGTTCCAAATTAATATAGTCTTATAGTTAATAGTCTCAATCTCAATATTTTCTAAATATTTCGAAATGTTCAAGATTAAGAGTTCCAATATAGTATAGCATTTTGACTTTGTCAAAATATTTTAATATTTTCTAAATGACTCATACATAACTTAGCCATATAGCTATCTTATAAAAACTGTATAAATAACCCAGTATCTTCAAATGAATAAATCTCAGATCAAAAGTGTTAGGATAAAGAATAAGTAACTAATAAAGAACCTTTAGGATTATCTCTTTGATACATTTGGCCTTATGGAACTACTCAAGAAGATAAGAATTCAAAATAAAGAAATCTGACATACTTGCCAAGTTTAGCATCCACTATATTACAACATATAGAATTTCAAATATATTTAAAGCTTAAGAATATACATTATACATACTTAGTTATTATATTTGAAATACTTATACTTGCAAGCTTATAAGCCCATAAGCCTGTGAGTAATAAGTATAAGCTGAGAGCTTTGAATATTGCAATTAGTGCTCCCAAACAAATCAAATCAATTCGAATTGAATTGAATTCGAATCGAATCGAGGGTCCAATTCGAACCCTATTTTTCAAAATGTAATAACTCGACGAATACATGTCCAAATTCAATGATTTTTAGCTTTTTAGATTCCCCTATATAGGAGGAATCTAACAAGCTAAAGATCATTGAATTTGGACGTATATTCGTCGAGTTATTACATTTCGAAAAATAGGGTTTGAATTGGAACTCAAATCGAATTAGCCTTTGATTCAATTCAAATCAAATTGAATTGGACCTTTGATTCGATCAAATCGAATCGAGTTTGAGTCAAATTCGATTTGATTCGATTTGTTGGGAGTACTAATTGCAATAAGTACAAGCCCACAAGCCTGCAAACCCACAATTTTGCAAGCAAGTATAGGCTAAGAGCTTTAAATATTACAATAAGTACATATAAGCCTATAAGTCTATAAGTCTATAATTCTACAAACAATAAGTATAAGCCAAGAGCTTTGAATATTGCAATAAACACAAGTAATAAGCATAAGCCAAAAGTACTATTAAAAAAA
>RQIL01018354.1:0-10344 GCA_003951145.1 Jimgerdemannia lactiflua | reverse complement strand
AATTTATTTAGAATATTATCTCTAACTAATTATAAAGACTTAATATTCTTCTTTCTGTATTAAAACATTTCAAGATATACTAATCTATTGTAATATGCCTGGCTCAATAGAGGCAATTACAAGGTTGGGTGGCTATTGTAGATTGGCTTGAGCCTTCAGTTACTTTGTCAAAAAGCAACAAAATGTTCAGGTTTATAGGTCTGGTACTGGTGTTAGTATTTAGTGGTATAATATTCAACTACTGGAGAATTCTATGTGGTTAATTTGGGTGATTTCCTTTTTAGTCAGTGTTCTTGGGTTGCACGTGTAAATTATAGCAGCGGACGATCTCTGCGTAATGGTGGATAATTTCATGTGACTGACGATCTTGAGTAATTAGGCAGATTTTGGCAGATTTCCTTAAAAGAGCGGGCTCTCTGAGAATCGGTGATCAGTTTCCTTTAAGGGTGCGGGTTCTGGATGCAGGTTGCTGGTGTGACGGCGATCAGGTTGAATGATGAGGATTGAGCAGTCGATGCAGGCAATGCGGCTTTTAAGCGGTCAAGGCGGAATGCAGTGGATTGGCAGACAAAATGTAGAATGATGCAGATCAGCGGAATGCAGCAGATCAGCGGACAAAAATGTATCAGACTTCTTGAAAATGGACTCAAAAATGGCGGCTTATTCCTTAAGTGGTGAACTTCTCTTGGACTTCAGCTGGCAAAGTTATGTCAGGACTGCTTCATTTGCATGATGGATCACTGTGAAGGTGTGTCAAGACTGGCTTTGAGGTGGATTACTTGAAAATGGCAGACTTCTCTTGAAAATGATGAACTTCTTTATATCAGAAAGTGGACTGGAGTGGAAATGAGGTACCAAGCTCACAATCTCCTAGAAGAGGCTCTAGAGTAGGTGTTTCTCCTAAGTGTTGCAATCCAATCTTTAGGATCAAGTGGCTTTTTGCAGGCATATCCCACAAAGTGTTGTAGACAGACTTGTCTTTTGCTTTTTGGTTTCAATTTTGGAACTAAGGTTTATTCACTCTTGTCTCTGGGGTATTTTATACATTGTGGTTGCTATCTGGTTGCTATCTGGCTAATTATAGATTGCTATTTATGGTATGTTTGGGCAGACAGCCACTGTCCAGTAGACAGCCACTGTCCACATTATTCCCTTCTTCGGTTATCTGGTTATTTATACAGTTTTCTGCAGCAATGGTTGCTGTGCTGGTTACTATGCTATATTAAGTATTCATTTCATCTGCTTTGTTCATATCATTTGACTACTTATAAGAGGTTTGCATCATCTGTCTATTCATATTATCTGGCTTATTCATGTCATCTGGCAACAATTCGGGTGGCATTTTGTAGTTTGTCACATCAGCCCCCACTAAAGGATGGTCTGTCCCAGACTATCCTTTAGTTATCATTCTAGTATACATAAGCATCTTCTGCATCTATACCTGTGCTATCATCTTCTGTATTTGGGTCACTCCATTTTAATTCTGGATCTTCTTCTTGTCCTTTGGGAAACAGGAAGTCTACTTGTTGGAAGGTGCTCTGGAAGGTGGTCTTGTTCATCTTGTGGATATCATTGAGATAGAAGTGAGACTGTACTAGGGCTCCAACATTTCATTTGTATAGGGTATAGATTCATTTGGCAATTCTTGCTTCTCAGTGGGTTATGCCAGCTGGTCCTCTAATATATGGCTGTTCTCGTAACAGTTGTCCAATATTGTAGAAGGCTTGCAGGTGGTGGATCTGAAGCAATCTCTGAGCAATGGCAAGATTCTCTTGATGCTTCTGAATTAATTGTATTGGAGTTCCTTCAAGTTGGCAGAACTGGGGCAAGGGAATTGGTAGGGCTTGGAAGGAACTGAGGATAAGGGTCTGGAAGCATTGATTTATCCTCTGAGTTATAGTTTGTGCAGGTATATCTTGAGGCAGTTGATGTGAACTGGAGTTCTCAAGACATGTCCATCCATGCATCTTATATAGATGCTGGTTCCTCTGATGTTGTGTATAAGGTATGGTCCTTTCCATTTTGGTTCTAGTTTGGTAGTAAAGTTTGTCTCAATTATGCAGCTCCAAACTAGGACTTGATCTCCAATCTTAATCTTCTGATCCTTCTGCTTCTGGTCATAATGCTTTTTTTGTCTTTCCTGGGCCTTGATAATCTGGTTTTGGGTATCTTTTCATAGTTGATCTCCTTTTTCAAGAAACTTTCTGAGGTTCTCATGGTCAGCAGTTCTGGTCTTCTTAGCAAATATCATTTTGAAGGACTTTTGTTTGGTTGAGGCAGCAGGGGTGTTTTGAATTTCCCACAGGAATTCAGATAAGCAGAGATTCCAATTGGTATGATTAATCTTGGCAAGTTCTTTCTTGATGGTCTAGTTCATTCTTTCAGTCATTCTTTTAGTTTATGGGTGGTAAGAGGTAGTTCTTTTCAGGTAGATCCTATGATTAATGCATAACTTGAGATTATGTTGTTTACAAATTTAGTCCCTTGGTCAGAGATGAGTTCTTCAGGAGGTCCATATCAGTGGGTGAGGTCATGCAGATGTCCAACAATAGTCAGGGCATCTGCAATCTCCATGGGGTATACTTCAGGCCATTTGGTCAGATGTTCAACAAATACTAGGATGTATCTGTTTCATTTTGGTGTTACTGGCAGGGGTCCAATTATGTCTCTTCTCCATCTTTGGAAGATGTGAGTGGATGGGAGAATCATTTATAGAGGGGCTTGATAGTTCTTCTTTTCTTGATACTTCTGATGGGTGTCACATTTTTGGATGATGTCTTGGACTTGTGCTCTGAGGTGGGGCCAATGTTGATATTATTCTCAAATCTTGTCTTCAGTACTTGTCTGTCCTTGGTGGGCTTTCTGGTATCCTTGTCAGATGAGATCTTCTTGCTTCTTGATGGTCATGGGAACTTCTTTGAGGGTGTAGTTCTGAGGTACACCCTTTCTTTGGTTCATTGGGTCATGTGGGAGAGAACATCAATATTGTTGTGAGATCTTCTCACTTTGTGGATGATGTTGATTTCATAATCTTGAAGGATAAGGATCCATTGGATAAGGATTCCAGTGGGGTCTTTTTGGTAGAGTAACCATTTGAGAACTGCATGGTCTGTGATCAGGGAGAACTTTCTTCCAATGAGGTAATTTTTGAACAGAGTGACTGCCCATATGACTGCAAGGCATTCCAATTTGGTGCTTCCATAGTTGGTCTGCTGCTTGTTGGTAGCTCTACTTGCATAAGCTATTACATGGTACTGTTTGTCAGATCCTTCTTATACAAGGATTGCTCTGAGGCCATTCTTGGATGCATCAGTGTATAGAATGAAAGGTTTCTACAGATCTGGTCAGACTAAGATTGGTGCTGAGATCAAGAAATGTTGTAGTTTTCAGAAGGCTTTTTCTTGTAGTTCTTTTCATTGGAACAGTACTCCATTCTTCAGCAAGATTCAAATAGGGGCAGAGATTTCGGCAAATCCCTTGATAAATCTTCTGTAGTAGGATGCAAGCATCAGAAAGGACAGGGCTTCCTTTGGGGTCTTGGGGATAGGGAAGTTGTTGACTTTTTCCATCTTTTTGGGGTCTGCATGTGTTCCCTCTTTGGATACTACGAATCCAAGGAATTCAAATTTCTGTTTGCCAAAATAGCACTTCTTTGAGTTTAGTCCTAGGTGGTTTTGTTGGGTGAGTTTGAAAAACTCTTCAAGATCTTGCAGGTGGTCTTCGAAATTTGCTGAGTAGATGTTGGAATCACCCACATAAACAATCAGGCAGTATTGGATGAGGGGGGCATATACTGAGTTCATCATTTGCTGGAAAGTTGAGAGTACATTGCAGAGTCCAAAAGACATTCAAAGGTATTCAAACAATTTTCCTAGGGCAAGGAAAACTGTCTTTTGAATGTCTTTGGAGTCCATTGGTATCTTGTGGAATCCTATAGATCCATACTACTGAAGTATCTTGCATTTTGTAGCTGGTCCAGAAGGTCATCAATTCAGGGCAAGGGGTATGCATCTTTCTCAGTTACTGTATTGAGTTTCCTGAAGTCTACAACTAGTCTCCATCCTCCTCTCTTTGGTACTATAAGTATAGGGCTGGCTCAAGGGCTGGTGGAGGGTCAGATGACTCTATTGTCTAAGAGTTCCTGTATGTATTCTTTTTCGATTGTCTTCAAGTTGTGGGGTATCCTGTATGGTTTCTGTCAGATGGGTGTTGCATTTCCTGTATTTATACTGTGATGGTATAATGGGTTGTATGGCAGGTTGCCATAGTCTCTAGTGAAGATGTCCTGATATTTATGAAGGAGTTTGGTCAATTGTTGTTGTTGCTGAGGGGTCAATTCTTCTCCAATATTTGTGGAAGGCTTCACTTTCTCCTGGATCACAGAGGGGCCTTTCCTTTCTTCTGTGACCTTTTGCTGTTTCCCTGTAAGTTTAATTCATAAACTTCTCTGTATATTCAGTTGAGATAAGGTACAAGGTGTCCAATGATGGTTCCTTTTGGCAGGATGATGTTGTCCCAGCTTGTGTTGGTTGCTTGAGAGTGTACTGGATTCATCTTGTCAGGGAATGTATATCCTTCTAAATGCAGATTTCGGATTTCTTCATTTGGTTTGAAGAAAAGATTCCTGGGGTCTAGTTGTGTAAAGATTTCGATGGTGGTTGGCTCTCCTGACTCAAGGATAAGGTTCTTGTGAAGCTTTACTGGCTGGCAGAAAACTTACTGAGGGGCATTTGTTTTGAATTGGCTGACCTGAAGGAGATGTATCTCTTTCTTATCTGAGCTTCTAAATCTTTGGTTTGTCTGGTCTCTTGAGTGAGCTTGGGTACTTCTTGCAACTGAGGAGTCTTGTATTCAAGGAAGACTGCTTGAGTTATTTTGTCTTCTTTGTTTATTCGAATCTATTTACCACTTCCATTTCTTAAGATGACCTTGATTTCACCTATCTATCCTAGGTCAATGGTTCCTTCTTCAGTAGAGAGTCCTTCAAGGGCTAGTCTAGACCTTAAGGTCAGCTGGATGTAAGTTCCTTTTGGTGGTTGCATGGCAATACTGGTTCTGATGAGCTTTGTACTTTTGGGGCCCATAGTAGTGTCATAAAGACTGCTGAGATCAATGCCAACATCTTCTTGGTGTGCCTTTTTTAGTGGAATTGCATTGGGATGAGGCAGGGTGAACTGTGCAAAATTCTTGCCAAGTGAAGGCTGTCCATTGGCTGAGGCTCCCATGGCATTAGATCTCCAACCTCTGATGTCCAGGTGTGGCCATCTTGCTCCAGTAGAGGGGTCTCAAAGATAATTGATTCCTCTTTTTCCAGTAGGGTCTAGGGCTTCAATGAAATTGATCGCATCATTTATCTATCCTTGGCAAGTTGTATGGTGAATGAGAGCCAGAATATCTTCTCCTAGGTCATATATCTTAAGGACCTTCCTTGTAGACTTCTTCTTTTTCTCCTTTCGAATCTTTGCTCAGTCATCTCCTCTCTTGAGTGTGTGTACAATCACATCCTTGCTGAAATGGATCTTTTCATGTTGACAAGGCAAGCATCTGAGATGCTTTCCATGGTTGCAGAATCCTATGGCTTGGAAGTATTTCTTTCTTTCTTCAATTTCTCCTGGCTTCAGGAATCCGCATCCATTCACATCATCCTTTGGTGGGAGGGTAGACAGGGGTTTCACTTCTGTCTGAGTGTAGAATCCTACTCCATTTCTTCTCTTTGCAGTGTGGTGACTGATTCTTGAAATGAGATTCCTTCTGCAATGATTTTCAGAAATTCCTTTTCAATATGCTGCTTGGACTGCTGGTCCAATATATGATATTGATAGCAGTAGTCTCTTGGTGAGTGAAAAACGACTTGGTGGGGGCATCTGCCCATTCGGATGGCTCTCTCTTGAGGGTTTCAGGCCTTGGGATGACTGGCTGAGAGCTGGGTCCAGCTTCTTCTTCACTCCAGTGGGTGCTGTCTTCTTCTTCTTGTAGTACCCAATTCAGATCATCCCATGAAATGATTGCAGTGAGCTCCTCATTTTTGGAAATGCCATCATCTTCTTCCTCTGGTGGTTGGTCCCAAATTGCTTGTACTTCTGCTGCTTCAATTTCAGGATTGGGCATAACTTGTGTATGGCTTTTCTGCTAAGTGTTGTGAAGGCATCTCTTCTTCCATCAGTGCAAGTAGTGCCAGGCCTTTTTCGAATTCCTACATATCTGAATGAGTGTTCTTCTCATTTCTGTCTTTGGAGGCATTTGGTGCATCCTCTGGCTTCTCCAGCAATAGCTCTGATTGTGATGGGGATAGTATCTTATGTCCACACATTATCTTCTGGTCTGTCTTCTACTATGTTGATTTGGGGCCTCAGTCCGGGGTCATTGTCATTTTCAGAGTCCTCTTCTTCTTCCTCCTCTGTGGTGGATTCTTCACTGCTGGCATATTTTTCTTGAATCGTCACCTTTTTCTTCTTCTTTGATGGTTCAAACCTGGTGACATTGACTTGGTACTTCTTTCCTCTGTAGTCGAATTTGAGTACTTGTTGACCAATATTGACATCTGCATTTATCTCCTTCATCCAATTGATACCAAGGATCATATTATAAGTAACAGCTTTGGTCACAACTGCCTTGGAGATGGCAAACTGAATGTGTCCAAGAGTAATGGTGATGTTTCAGACTTCTTCCAGGGGTTGAGTTCAGGGTCCATCTGCTACTATGATGCTGAGGCTAGAAGGTCCATCAATGGGCCATTCAATGCTGTCCAGCAATTTCTTGGCAATGACACATACAGCTGCTCCTGTATCAATGAGGATTTTCGCCTTCTGGCCTCTAATTTCTCCAAATAGGTAGGTGCTGACATGCCTTTCTGCAGCCTGCACTGCTGGAGTTGCTGGTTCTTCTTGGGGGATGGGATCTCTTCCTGTATAGGATCTGGTAGTTCACAGCAACTTGTTTCTTAATCTAGTAGGTGTCAATTAATGGAACTGCAAGAGAGGTACCTCCATCTTGGCTTCTTGGATCTTCTTCCAGGCTTCATTGTAGATCTCCTGGGGCATAGTCTTTGGGATGCATTACTTCTTAGACTTTGGAGTCTTGGTTTCTGATTCTGGTTCTTCCCCCATTTCTTCATCAGCAGATTCAGGTAAAGGATCTTCTCCATCGATAGTAGCTCCAGGAATGAAGAGTGAAGGAGAACAGGGAGGTGTATCAACCTGCTCCTCTTCATCTTCATCTTGAATAGTTCTTCTGCTTGCTCTTTTGGGTGGTTTTCCTACTGCTCTGGGGTGGCCTACTGCTCTCTTTCTCTTTTCTGCTGGATAGACTGTTTCTTCTTATTCAGCTTTGGTTGGATATAAGTCCAGATCACTATATTCCTCACTGTCACTCTGCTCATAGTCTTTGACCAGGCAAGCTTCTTTCCTTTTGTTGTGTATATCCTTTCAGTTGGAGGTTCAGAATTCCTTGAGCTGTCTTAGTTGTTACATTCTGGGGCATAGTGTCCTTACTGTCCACATTTGTAGCATTGGACTTGTGTTCTATCTTTTGGAGGATAGTTTCAGCTATCAGAGGATGGGTAGTTCCTCTGATAATCCCAATTTTCGCATGGATAGCTTGGCTGGTAATTCCGATTTTCACATGGATAGCTTGGCTGGTAATTCTGATTTTCATATGGGGGATATCTTGGCTAGTAGTTCTGATTTTCACAAGTGGTGAGCCTTTCAATCTGCCCAACCAGTCTGTCTACTTTCAAATTGAGGTCTTGAATCTCATTCTTATTCTTCTTCCATTCTTTGGTAGGCTTCTCTCCTTTTGATCCCCCTTGAAGAATTCCTTGCAGGGCCTTGACCAAGAAGTCTTCCTTGTCTTCTTTCTGATTGTCAGTCCAGGTAGTTCCTTGTTTGATATCAAAGTATCCTTGGGCTGCATCTACTTGCTCTTCAGACTTCCTGATGCCCAGGGTTCAGACATATTGAGCAATGTTGGGTAGGATTCTATTCATGAAGGTCATTGGAACAATGATGTCTTGATTGGCAGCATTGAATCTGGCAGCATGCATTCTCTTCTGGATTCTGGTGAAGAATGCTCTTGGGGATTCTCCAAGGTTCATCTTCATTCCTATGATGGATTCTTGAGCTTTGTAGTGAGTTTCGTTTCCTGCATATTTCTCAATGATCCAGTGCTGTATGGTCTCATATTGTTCTTCTTCTGACCTTGCATTTTCCATGACATCTCCTAGGTCTATGTTGATATCATTTGGAGTTCTAGTGAAGATGCCTTTGGCTGGTTCTCTCAGCTGTACCTTGAAGACATTGATTCATCTTTGGGTTAACAAGTCTCTCAAGGCTGCTATTCCTTTGATTGCATCTATGAATTCTCTTGGATCCTCCTCTGGATATCCTGCAAATGTGGGTAGTGTTGTGCCCATTTCGTCTTCACTGTCTCCTGATTCTCTTTCAATTTATGGCTCCGATTCTGAGTTGTTGGCTGTTGATGGGTATGAGCTGTAAGGTGCTGAAGATCTGAGAGATGGAGCTCTTCTTGGTACTATTCTTGGGAGTCTTGTGGGTTTAATTCTTTGGATTGGGGTTACTGGTCTGGGTAAATTAGGGAAGACTCTTGGAGGGAACTTTCAAGATGATTGTTGAGGTCTTGGATGAGATTGTCAAAATCTTGATTAGTATTGTCTACTTCATCTGATGTGAGCTTGTCAAAATCTCTGGTTGGTGTATCTACTGGTGGTACTGGTGGAGGATTTCATACAGTACTGGCTTCTGCAATGTTAGATCCTTCTGATGCTGAGTGGTAACCGATTCTAGAGGTAATTATATCTCTTCCTGTCCACACACTTTATAGAGCTGGGATTTCTTCTCCTGTGGGAGCTGAAATTGATACTATATTAAAGGTTGCAGTAGTGCTGGTCTCCAGGTTGAAGGTTGGGTTCTGTGAGCTGAAAGGTCATTACAATTCTTTTGATAATATTCCCAGTTGAGTCCCCAACTATAATATGCCTGGCTCAATAGAGACAAATTACAAGGTTGGGTGGCTATTGTAGATCAGCTTGAGCCCCCAGTTACTTTGTCAAAAAGTAACAAAATGTTCAGATTTATAGGTCTGGTACTGGTGTTGGTTTTTAGTGGTATAAAATTCAACTACTGGAGAATTCTACATAGTTGATTTTGGCAATTTCCTTTTTAGGTGGCATTCTTGGGTTGCATGTGTGGGATAATTTCATGTGACTGACAATCTTGAGTAATTAAGCAGATTTTGGTAGATTTCCTTAAAAGAGCAGACTCTCTGAGAATCAGTGATCAGTTTCCTTTAAGGGTGTGGGTTCTGGATGCAGGTTGCTGGCATGACAGCAATCGGGTTGAATGGTGTTGATTGAGTGGTTGATGCAAGTGATGTAGCTTTTAAGTGGTCAAGGAGGAATGTGGCAGATTGGTGGACAAAATGTAAAATGATGTGGATTGGCAGAATGTGGTAAATCAGTAGACAAAAATGTAACAGACTTCTTGAAAATGGACTTGAAAATGACAGCTTATTTCTTAAGTGGTGGACTTCTCTTGGACTTCAGCTGGCAAAGTTATGTCAGGACTGCTTCATTTACATAACAGATCACTGTGAAGGTGTATCAAGACTGGCTTTGAGGTGGATTACTTAAAAATGGCAGACTTCTCTTGAAAATGATGAACTTTTTTATATTGGAAAGTGGACCAGAGTGGAAATGAGGTACCAAGCTCACAATCTCCTAGAAGAGGCTCTAGAGTGAGCATTTCTCCTATGTGTTGTAATCCAATCTTTAGAATCAAGTGGCTTTTGGCAGGTGTATCCTTCAAAGTGTTGTAGGCAGACTTGTCTTTTGCTTTTTTGTTTCAATTTCAAAGCTGAGGTTTATTCACTCTTATCTCTGGGGTATTTTATACATTGTGATTGCTATCTGGTTGCTATCTGGCTAATTATAGATTGCTATTTATGGTGTGTTTGGGCAAACAGCCACTGTCCAGTAGACAGCCACTGTCCACATTATTCCCTTCTTTGGTTATTTGGTTATTTATACAGTTTTCCACAGCAATGGTTGCTGTGCTGGTTACTATGCTATGCTAAGTGTTCATGTCATCTGATTTGTTCGCGTCATCTGGCTACTAATGAGGGGTTTGCATCATCTGTCTGTTCGCGTCATCTGTCTGTTCATGTCATCTGGCTTGTTCACGTCATCTGGCAATAATTCAGGTGGCGTTTTGTGGTTTGTCACACTATATTTCTTTGACCAGAGAATTCTAGAACTCTGATCTGCTTACTTTATATAAAACTACTCTTATTAAAAGACTAAAAAATATTATTATTTGTACTAATATATTT
>RQIL01018343.1:0-10345 GCA_003951145.1 Jimgerdemannia lactiflua | reverse complement strand
AAAAAAAAAAAAAACATGACAGGGGGGCTGGTGAATGGCAGCACGGGCACTGTTGTGAGTTTCGAAGCAGACTGTGGTGGGAGCATTCTCTATCCTAAAGTATGGTTCGATAATGGAACAACACAAGTGATATGGCCGGAAACATGGGAAAATGAAGACAAGCGTAAGTAGTATATTGCTATCATTCCGATGTATTCCCTTGTGTTTTCCAGCTAACAATAATCAAATACATCAGATGGACTGGTGCTGGCCAGGCGCACACAGCTGCCACTAGATCTGGCATGGGCATTGTCAATACACAAGTCCCAGGGGATGACCCTTTACTATGTTGTGATTGACTGTGCTGATATTTTCGCAGCAGGCCAATTGTATGTGGGCATGTCTCGTGCAAGGTCCCCCACAGGACTGCAGGTACTGAACTTCAGTCGTCAGAAATGTATCGTGAACTCTGCTGTTACAGCCTTTTACGAGGGTCTATCGGCCAATGAAGTTTATTGATATATGTGCAGAGAGTATACTGTATAGATTCGTACACTTATTTCTGCTGTAACCTTCTGCCCCATTGCATTATATATCATCATCTGTCTTTCGCTATCGTTATTTAATATACTATATGCTATGAGCAAGTTGTGAAGTGCATGGTAGTGTGCAGCAATCTTCTGGGCCTTGGCAAAGGTAACCCCGCGCACGGTTGCGAGCATTGTTGCAAATACATCTTGGAGTGTAGCTGCATTGGACTTGTTGTTTAACAGGCAGTACGACTGGTATGTAACAAGGTGTGGGGTGGTAAGATGTTTCTGGAGTGCGAGATATGTGGCTCGATCGACATGCTCTACTGGAATGCCATCCAGTTGCTGGGTCTCCACCTTCCTCAGCTCATTGTGCAGGTTGGCGAGATAGTGGATGGTGTGGTCGATGTCTGATGTATGCTTGACAAAGAAGCCATCCCTGGTCTGGGTAGTGGAGATGGCGGTTGCAATTGCCTGGAGATTGAATGCATCAACTGCCAGAGAATCATACTTCTCGATGATGTACACGACCCTGCCTGCACCAGAGGATGTCAGTCGGGTCTTCTGCTTGGCAAACCGCCCGTCTTTGAGGCTGGCAACCAGATCATCCATGCGCTTTCGTTCAATGATCCAGTCCAGGACCAGCTCCATCCCATCATCGTGTCGACGTGCAATCCACACCACATCCCCCAGCTCCAGTGCACGCACCTCCACGTTGACCCCTTGCCCTTGCAGCTGTGCTTGGATATAGTCCCTGTCAGTGGTAGAGCGAATCTCCCGAGAATCAAGAAGGAGTACAATATCAAAGGTGCCTGGGAGGAAGGTGATTGGTGCGATGGGTGGAAACGATGTCTCCTCCTCCTCCTCCACCTCAATTGTCTCGGCTGCTCTGTGCTGTGCGGCTAGTTGCTGTGCTAGTTGTCGTCCGGCATCCGTCAGAATACACTCGTCAGTTGTGTCAATCAATCCCTTCTTTGCGAGGGCACCTATCCCCGACAATGCGGCCCCCTTGCAGTGTGGTTGTACCAGCGCAGCAAGCTCCTTCTTGGCAACTGGGGCAGCAGCAGAGTGCAGGGCTACGAGGATTGCATATGGACTGCTGCCTTGTCTGGGAGTGTAGGCATGTGGTATAGTGGCGGGCATATTGGAAGTGCGTCTGCTGTGGTCCGACAGCCATTTGGTCAGCTTGCCGACAATCTGTGGCCCAATGCCCTTCAGACGTAGTGCATCTTGGGGTGATGAAAAGGGGTTTGGATGGTGCAGGATGGCTTGGTAGGCCTGCATGATTTTGGCATAATTAGATTATAATTTGAATATATTTTAATTGTTTGGTTTTTGCAACTACAGACCTTTAGGTATGAATGGTATGCCTTGGACCCACTGGCCCGGGCTTTCTGGGTATGTTCAGTGATACATGCCAGATAGAGTGGATTCGCACAGGTTTGTTTGGATGTTGGTGGCATTCTGATGGGTTGGCAGTGCGACCATCGTACCCAAATAACTATTTAAATACCAGAGATATGTTCTGGTGTTTTCCACCCAAACAGCCATGTCATGCACACGCCAGCACTTCAGGGATATCACCTCCACACCGCCATCCAGGCCACGGACTCCCTATCAGTTGACACATGTGGATGGTGGCATCAGGCGCAATACGATATGCCATCTAGTACCTAGCAGGTTCTACAAATTCTGTAGTCATAAAACCATCACAATTGTTCCTGGCGCACGTGTCAGTATCACCCTGCGATATACAGTATATGTTCCGCCTACTTGCTATGGATATATTGAACGACCGTGTGGGCTATCACCCCATATCAAAATGGATAGAGAGGAACTTGGGCCCGGATATACCAGAAATATTAAGATTACACTGCACAACAACAGCACCGAAAACCATACATTGTTGGCTGAGGGGAGTTGTATATGCAAGGTGGTGGCTCGGATACAAGCACGGTAAGTCTGCCTGTCCATTTTGCTATGACATATACACACGATATACCATCTCACACACTTCCGAAATGCAGATCAAAGACAAGTCATTCCATGCACTCGGTTGGAGACCGTGCAATCCGCTGCTAGACCATTGTGTACCAAATATATTTAAGCTGTATTTATTCTGCCAAATAAACTATCTGCTATCTTATTATTTTCGCGGTATCACACCACGAATACGAAGAGCAAGGATCATGTCCTTTGGTAGTATGGTAACACGCTTGGCATGTACAGCAGCTAGGTTGGTGTCCTCGAAGATCTCGACAAGATATGTCTCGCATGCCTCCTGTAAACACCCAAGAGCACTGGTCTGATAACGAAGCCCGGAAGACATTGTCTCCCGTTCGATACCTTCTGTAATCTCACGGACGAGGCGCCCGAATGGCAATTTGCGAATAAGTAGTTCTGTGGACCTTTGATATTTTCTGATCTCTCGAAGGGCGACTGTTCCTGGGCGGTATCGATGTGGCTTCCTAACACCACCCGTGGCTGGAATGGTTTTGCGAGGTGCCGTTTTGCGAGGTGTCTTGCTACCAACACCGGGATGCTTGTTGAGAGGTCCCAGCTTGTGGGGCTTTTGCTTTTGACGGGCCATGTGGGATAGACTGGGAACCAGGGCTGATGTCAATGGGAGTACTTCTGGCCTCTTTTAAATAGACAGCAAGATTGTGTGATGCTGTGACTACATTTTTCGACACGTATAACAACAGCACGCGCCTGTGCTCTTCCGCATCTCACACCACCATGTATATTTCAGCTGCCACTCTCTTAGTCTGGGTTGACTGGCTAGACTATTTCCCACTGCCTGTTGTAATGCATGGAGGGGTCCCATACAGTGCTGCAATGGTGGCAATGATCTACATCATCTATACAGTGGGTGTGCATCTTCTGCGACGGATCCTCAAGGTTGTGGGTGACATCCTTGAGCTCGCGATGTTTGTAACTGCAGCCGCAGCAGCATCAAGCATTATATATCTCATTGCCAAGGATGTGTATAGTCAGATGTGAAATATATTCGCACATTATATTATTTGCATATCTTCTGTACTTTGATTTTCATTAGCCGATTTACATATGTTGTTAAAATACGGTGATCTTTGTTTTTCATGCCCCCAGCATGCTTGGCAGCCTGCTCTATGAGCATAGCAGCTGTATATACACAGTCAGTGCGTGCTTCAGAAGAGGTAGTCTGTATGTTCTCGGCCATCCATGTAGAGATCATCTGATTTCGATTTTCTGCATGTTTACGGCACAAGCCTGTCATCCTCCATAGGTGCCTAAGGGTGGAGCATGTATTAGCTTGTTGCTTTCTAAAGTATCTACTGTGCAGCCAAACAAAATACATACTGTTCATTCTCAGGCCGAATAGAGCTTCCACAAGTCTCGCACTGGGGGATCTTCAATTTCTTCGTTCTGGGGGGGGCTTCGATATAATCTTCGCTATCATCGCGAGGCCGTTTGAGTGTATTCTTCTCATCATTGTTGGGGGCTGGGTTAGCGGGGGCCGTAGTTGATGCCATGAGGTCAAGGGTGATTTCACAGCAATATATGGAAGGCACGGTTTATATCCCTGAAATACAGTGACCTGGTTTGGGCATGGCTATAAGAAGCAACCGGGATCTTGCCATCCGTAAACCCCCTTTTACAAAGATGCCCTCTTTCCTGAAACTCGGCCTACTGCTCGCGTGTATGCTTACTGGAGCATGCCATGGCAAGGGGGTGGCAACAACATCTCCCGATGGGGACATTAGACAGGCACTGAGTATGTGTAGGGGTCTCTGTATATTCAATCAAAGGTGCCCAACAGTATCCTCACACAAAAACGTCTATATTTTGCAAACACACAGATACGCTCCATCAATACGAAGCACGGGGGGGCTGCTTCAAACAGACCATGGATACGATGGGGCCTGAGTGTGACATGGTTCTGACTGACGAAGAAGTTCGCAACAGATGTTAGTATCTGCTGCATTAGCCTCTATATATTTCAATGTGGTTTTATATACTGACCCGTGTGCCCTTCTCCTACAGATGGTGTAGCTCTTGTGGTGTGTGATGCCATGACATTAAAGATTGCAATCCCCAGGCAGTGCCAAGGTGCAGGCATTAATATGGATACGTGTCTGAAGTACATGGGCAAAAACACAGTGCTAGCCCCCATGTTTGTACACCACAAAACCAACTCGCATTCTGTCTGCTGGTTCCATATGCAAATGGAGATTACGCGAAAAAATAATGCAGTATCCCAGAGACTGCTCACCGATCTAACAAAGGCCACGGATCAGTTGGTTGACAAAACACAAAGTGTCATTGATGGTCTGGATGCTACAGAGCGGAGTGTTACCCACCTGGCAACCACAGCTACAATTGCACTAAATGGTATAGGGTCCCAGGTAGATGAATATGCCCGCAAGGTGAACAGCACCCTTAATACTGCAATGGACACTGTTGCCAATGCCACTGAACGAATCATCAAACAGCACCTTGAAGCTGCTAGTGGGTGGATCCCTGGATGGGCCACGGGTGCCATTGCAGTGCTCCAGGCGACAACGGGTCTGAGCTCGATGGCTGTAACAGCCCTGCTGGTATTGACGGCCATTATAGCAGGCATCATCTGGTGCTTTGAGCTGAGCAAGTGCTGGAAGCTGTACGTTGTGGGCATCAGTCTCATCGCATATTATTGCATGTGCAACATTAAGACGATTATCATTTTTTTGCACGTAATGCAGACAGTGGCAGAGTCTGTTGCCCTGTATCGTACAGTGCTGTGTATATGTACTGGGTTTGGGGTTTCGATATCAATGCTGAGCTATCATGTAGTGTCAGCCAAGCAGGATGTGTGTCTGTTCCCAATCAAGCGCGAGGTCTATGAACTAGAATAAACCTATTTAATTTTTGGGGCGCACGGGGCGCACAGCCAAAAAGCAGTCGTATGTGTCTCGTATCTGCTATTTAAGCTCCATTATGTCCAGATCATCTATCACAGAACACACTGTAATGGACTCGACGCTGCTACTGTCACCCCCTACACGTAATAGCTCTCCTTCGCCGATATGCATCGATCCGCGCATATTGAATTTCACTCCATCTCCACCCGAAGAGCCAAAGCTGCCTCGACGACCTCGGAAGAAGAGACGTCTAGGTCCCCCCACATCCCCCGAATCACCATCGCCTATACCCCCTCCTGTAACCTTCGCAGCTGCCCAACGTGCAGCTCTTATCGCTCTCCTCAATGCTATACAAGATGCTAGAGGGGATACAGCGCCTGTGCCATGCAAGACCATGAAATATGGACAGCAGTTTATTAAGGATATACTCTGTCTCGAGGTGGATGAAAATGAAAATGTATCACGAGAATGCGAGCTACAGATCTGCAATATAGCCAAAGGTGCTGGATATCTTATTGGAGCCAACGAGTTCTTTGGTGGCAAGACAAATGGGTTTGTGTTAACGTTTGTGGAGAAGACCATATAGGCACAATGTGCTCGAGTGTATAAATACCCCCAGCAGAATTTTGCTGCCTGAATATTATATTAAAATATCAATCATGCCGTGGAACCCCTACCGAGGTGTACCGTCATTTGTATATGGTGGCATGGTTGAACACCGCCCTGTTTATACTACAGACGATGATGAGGACAGTGACAATGACGCATCTGCTACCTTTGAAATGATACCTGACGACACAGCCTGCATAGCCCCAGAATGTAATGATGTTGACGAGGTGTTGCTGCCGGCTAGCTCTCGGGTGCTGGTAAAAATGAAATGGGTTGCATGTACAATTCTCATCGTAGCGCTCTGTGCCGTAGCATCAGGCTATAGTGGACCATTCAACACATCCCTGTCACAGCACTTTGCAGCATATGCATCAGACGTAACTGACAGAAGACACCACCACAGCTACGCATCTGGCACCATGGAGTCGCCAGACTTCGCGCTATATACTGGAGGAGCCAGTATCCTACATCAGCATACATCGCCAACATACTTTTCTTCTCTGTACACACTCCGTCAGACCCTAAGGGGCAATATCCGAATCCATCCTCCAGAGATAGCCATTCAGCCGTCAACACATGTGGGCGAGTGTTGGCCAATGGCAGGCAGTCAGGGGCAGATTGCCATATCTCTGATTCGGCCTATATCAGTAACCAGTATAGCCATCGAGCATGTCAGCCGATACAAAGCCATTGATATTTCCAGTGCTCCGCATGAGATGGAGCTGTGGGGCCAGCCAGACGATGCAAATTGTACATCAAATATCTGTGTACCTGTTCATATTGCCTCATTCACTTACAGTATACTAGACAGCCCTGTCCAGATGGTGATGGTCGAGCCGACAGTGGATATCAGAGCAATTCTACTGAAGATCAATAGTAATTGGGGGCATGGACATTACACATGTATATACAAAATTAGCATATATTAAAGGACGTGTAGTAACCAACTCTCTTTGATAAATGGACTTTGTACAAATAGACCCTCTTAAAATATTCCCAAAACAACATCTATAAACACATATACAATGCACAGGAATAATTTAAAATGCTTCAATTTGTACAAAACCCCGCTATCAGAGAGGATTGATTGTCATATATATGGAAATACAAATAGGTATAATAGACTAATATATCAGACTATCTGATGATTATGCAATTTGTTTGCTCCACGGAAATTACAGTATTATATCAATGACACTGTCTAGGTGTACTCCCGAGACACCATGGGGAATTGTCCTTTGGCCCAAAACACCTTGCTAAATCCGTTTGATCAGGTCCCAGCTATCAAGGCCCCAAGTCCGGGAAATGCTATTCAACAATTTAAAAAACGGATAACGGCCTGTCAGCTCGTCAAATGGAGTCAGCCCCCGGTCTCTGATCCGGGTAAGTCTGACTTAACCTGGATGCATGGACACAGCGCAGGCTCATCATAGACCGTGTGGTCGTTATCCGTTTTTTGAATTATTGAATAGCATCCCCCGGACTTGGGGGCTCGACGCGCTGCTCATTTTCAGACTTTCGAGTGTAATGATGAGGAGTGTTGGTAGAATTTGTACTCGAACTTGCGAGCCGGCGCCCAATAGGTGAATATCCTGAATACGAGCAGGGCTGTTGGACTCTGCATCTCTTCGAGAACCAGCAAGCAGAGGGGAAGGGTGGCTGTCCTCTGCCTTGCTAAACCCCGTCAATGGAGTCAGCCTCGGCCCGAGCATGGTGCCCCATGGCTGTGGGATGGACCTGGACCTCCGGATCCACTGGCAGAGAGAAGGTGGCTGTTCTCTACCCGGAAACCGAATTCATGCTTGCCGCTCAGAAGGACCCAGGTATTGTCCCAAACTAGGCGTGATATGCTTGTTTGGTCAAGGTTGTGTTCCCGGGCGGAATCTGGGCTGGTCGAGGGAGGTGGCTGGTCTCTGCCAGAGGAGACTGGGGCTGTCCATTCTGATATTCACAGAGAGTCTGCTCAGGCCGGAACTCGAGCAGGTCCACTGATAACCTGCTGGTCGGCATTTCAGGGGAATTGCCCTTTGACCGAAGCCTCGCCAAACCCGTTGATCACCAATCAACAGGTCTGGCTCAGGTCATGAATTAGCATAATCCAGACCTGGCTGTGTGGCATCTGAAGATATTTTGGAGGTGGGTATGGTAAAGGAGACATAGTCATAAAAGGGGGGTGGATCCACAAAATAAAAATGTGTCTCGTTTAATACCCATCTCAAAATCCAGCGAGGCATTAGCACAGATCCAGAGCCCTGCCAATAATATGGCAGCAGTGAGGTATTTTATTATTTATAAGTGTGTAAGATGTTCCAATAGTGTCAGTCTCAGCCTCGGGCGTTTCACACGGTAGACATTTTAGCTGCTATCGGAACGACCCAGCACCCCCCTGTTCCATCACGTAGGATTTAAGCAAACAAATGTATAAGTGTGTACAACAAATAGGTTTTCAGGTTTTAATTGATTCCCCAAAGAGATACCCACCCCTCCCTGAAAGCTCGAGTGTGTGGGTTGAATGCACACGAGGATAGATATCTCTCCGAAATGTCAATACAAAAATCCAGCTCGATAACCAGTCTGCCACCCGAGACCATACATCAGATCATCAGCACTCTTCCGAGCAGTGATCTGGTATCCTGCGCCTGCATCGGTCTACTGCGAGAAGATGCTCTATCACTGCTGCTTCAGATGGGTTGAATCTGAAGTTACGTCACCAGATAGCCCAGCTCGCACAACTTGCGAGAGCTGACCCATATCCTTCGAATGTGGTGTAGTCAGTACTACCGAGCTCCGTATATCCCCATCGCCTCCAATGGCCAATGACCCTGAGACAGACAGTCGGTCCCGTGATGTCTGTGCCATTATTTCAAACATTCCATATCTAGAGTCCATCGATTTCAGAGGCTATATATCTCCACCATTCTTGACGTATCTAGGCAATACTAGTATCGAATCCCGAGTTCTTACTAGAATCGAATGTATTGGTACCTATGCATTGGATGGCCTTTCACATTTCATTACCAGAAATCCCAGTATCCATCATATGAATATTAGAGGTATGTCTTGTTGGAAGCATATGAAAACTACTATACATGTACCTGTGGTTTGATACCATATTTCTCTATCGGCAGGGTCATCTCCAAGCATGTGCATATCCACCATATCGCAACCCACTGGGAGTGCACTACACAGACTTGTCCGGCTCCCACAGCTGCGTAGGCTGGAAATAGCTCGTATGTTTCAACAAATGTGTTGGTATGCGTACACCTATAATATTAACAATAATCTAATTAAAAACATTCAAAACAGGGGGTGCCATCCTAAGCTCTGAATTGGACGTTCTCGAGGCTATAGCCAAGAACCGAACTGATGGCTTCTCTTTGACAATCTGGGATGTTCCCTATCCCTGGCTACGCTATTTTTAGATGTCCCTTTTTACAACTTCACGTCTGAGCCATATCTCTTACAGTATTTGTTCTGCATGTGCCTACAGTAAACTAGGGCATACCGTGTTTCCCATCTGATAAATGCATGAACTTGTGTGATTGTTTGAGATAGATGGGCGTATTTCATCATCATGCGGTGGCGAAAAATCCTTTTCATTAATCACAAGCAGTGATGAAACACCCTGTCAGTCAGATCCTCCTTTTAACCCCGCATCTACAAAACGGGCAGCCTCAGCATGCTTCGCCCCCACTTGCCTCACAATGCCAGACATCTGGTTCATCGTTCTAAATACAACCACACCATATTACCTTGCCACACAATGCCAGGCACCTGGTTCATCATTCTAAATACAACCACGCCATATTGCCCTGCTGGTAGGGTATACAAGTATGGAGGACCATGCCCGACGACGCATCCACGAGCTGGTTCTCCACGTCCTTTCGGGCCGGTACGATGCTGTTACAATACGCAACACCGTCGGCGAAGTACCGCTCTATATCTCCCACATCCACCGGATCCGAGTGGCTTATGCATCCAAGATAGATGATGGGGGCGGTAATCGACAATCCACGTTCAGCATTCTATTTTTGTATATATTCCATAAAGCCATTTGTAAATAGGAACTGTAACGCTGTTCGGGAAAAATCCCGGATGTGAAAAAGATTAAAAAGCTGGTAGGGTATACAATTAATATAGATACAAGGAGTCCGAATAATATATACATGACATTGGCAAGGGGCGTAAAGGTGTGGGATTTGCTGATACTGATACGTTTAAACAGGGAATTTATTCCACCCCATAGGACCCATTAAAAAGGGTAAAAATAATACTAGCTGATAGATGCGGAAATTCATTTGATCTCCTATTTTCTTAGACGTCATCTTTATTTTTTTTTAAAAA
>RQIL01018332.1:0-20004 GCA_003951145.1 Jimgerdemannia lactiflua | reverse complement strand
TTTAAGATTGCAATCTTGGACAATATTCACAGTAGAAGCATTTATCTTCAAATTTGGCTTTTTGAATATCACACTTCTGGCTTTTCTCTTTGTTCTTCACTTTTCTTATCTTTGGTTTATCCAAATACTCTATAGAATGCCTTATTATCATAATCTTCATTGGCACTATCATTGCCTTATCTTATGTCTTATTTAATAGACTTGTAATAATATTCATATAGTCCAATAACTTGCCAGATTACTACATAGCAGAGATAACTATATTGTATCCCTCAGTAAGATCTTGCATAAGGGCCAGGATCTTATCTTCATTATTGATGAGATTTGCTAGTATAGAAAGAGAATTCACTTAATTCACCACATTGTTTACATAGTTGATCTATTTCTGAATACTCTTCTTGTATCTTTTGAAGATTAAATAATTGTACTTTTGGGTGAAATCTGTTTAATTAAGATGTTTATTGATAGTGATTCTATAGAATCTCTCAGACTTTATTTGTGATCATAGTGTTGATAATAAGCTTCAATTGTCTATTCAAAAGAGTGAACATAATCTTTCTTAGTTCTTTGCAATCCTTCATGGTATTGTATTCTGTTATTTGTATATCTATGGTTTCCAGTAGTCCTTCAGACCATATTCCTAGAAGAGGTTCCTTATATGGTATATAATCCTTATCTTTGAAGATGAGAATCATCCTTTTTACTATTGTAGCTACTGCTATTACTGGAATGGGGGCTATCATAACTATTAGGACCATTATACTTATATTATATAGTAGGCTCATATTTGACATACTTGGGCTTTTTGGGTTGAAATTATCTTTGTATAGTGTAGTATATATTAAAGAGGTGTCTTTGTCTTACCACTAACCAAAGCGAAATAAGTAATAGAAGCAAATTATTCATTGATTAACAAAGTTGTACACTTTTATATATCAAGATTGATGATATCATACTACTGTACTATAATTATATCTAATTGTAATAGATTGAAAATTTAACAGATTTGGATGAGAGTATGTGGAGTTTGCTGGATTATAACAGTCTTATTGTGAGGTGATGGCAGATTCTGAGGAGTTTTAGAGTTCAGATTGCTTAGAGATATGTGGTATAATGAATACATCTAGTTAGTAGTTCATAATAAATAAAATTTTAATGAGTAATCAATGAAACAAAATGTGCATTACTCTAATACCAAGTCTTACAATTATGAGAAATTGCAGCTGACTCTCATTCACTACTTGTATAAAGCCAGAATAAAGATTGTGGCCAATTCAATTTTTTGGACTACTCTATAGAAATTCTTTATCACTTATCTATAGTATGAAAATGTGACTTCATGGTCTTTGTCCATTGCTCTCTCTTTTCAGCCTCTTCTATAATATTGGTGAAAGCCTTCATCTATGGAATAAATAGATAGATGTGTTACTATAAAAGAAGAGACCTGTTAGTTATAATAAAGAACTCTTAATATTATTATATAATAATGAATTTGTGAGAGTGAACAGAAGAAGCAATTTATTCACAATACAAATCACTTTTAGTCTCTGTGAATATTGATAAAATAATGCAAAATGAATTTAGTATAAAGTCATATGAATACATATTGTGGTGTGTGATTTGTATAACTGTAAGCTTCAAGCATAGCTCAATGTGCCACTTGTGAAGTGCATGATATATATGTTGAAATAAAAAAAGGGGATCTCCAAGTGGATGGTCATATGATTGGCATGTTCGAAATGTCATCAAAGGTCAGAGGTCAATAACGATAATGGGAATTCAGGTCAATGGCTCAGTTGTTTAGTAGTCAATGGACTTTCCTGGTGGCAATTACTTATGTTGCTGACTGAGGAGGCAATTACTTGGGTATGTAGGCTAAATATGTGGGTTGATTATCAATGTACATGATGGTCAGTCAATTGGTTGATAATTCTTAGCAGTTCGTAGCACAGTAGGTAAAGAAAACAGAGGTTGATGGCTTACTTATTCATCCAACTTGTTAACTTGAGGGCAATGAGTCAGAATAGCAGTGGTCCTGGCTTTCCTGATGGTCTAGTATTCTTATATGGTGGGTATCCTTGGGTTCCTTGAGTCTTGGGGGTCTTTACTTAAATATATGGGTCTTGAATCTTGAATGTGGGCTCAGAATGTTTGGGTCTTGTCTGAATGTGCAGGGTCTGAATACATGGCTAGCAGGATCTCAGTGATGGTTTCCTGATGGCTTTCCTTAGTGGCAGCAAAAGTTACTTGTCTGACTTGAAGTTTGCAGTGATCATTGGCAGTGAATTCCTTAACAGTGGTCATTCCTTTAACTTGATTGCGGTTTTTCCTGGTGGTGGCAATTAACTGACTGATTTGAATATTTGTAGCGAACCTTGACAGCAAGAGAAAATTCTTTTAACTCAAACTTCTGAGCTTCAATGCTCCAGGTCATTATCTTGTTCTCTGAATTAGCTAGTCTCTTAGAGACAGTTGTTTTCTTTGTAAAATTCTCAATCTGACTGAGGTTTTATTCACTTGTTCTTTGGGGCTATTTTATATACATTGTGGTTGCTAGGTCACTCATGTTGAACACACAGTTGCTATTTGGCTAACTATGGTGTGGCTGCTATGTTATATGGCTAAGTATGTTATTGGCTTACTGCAAAAATGTTTACTGCTGGATATGGATGTGTCAATTGTATCACTGGAAATGGACATGTCAATTGTTTATACTGGATTTGGTTGCATGGATTGTTTATGCCAGATATGGACATGAAGGAGGTATCACTGAATGTGGATGGATGACTTGCTGATATGAGAGTTGTGGTAGCTATCTGTATGCAGTTAAACTATAACACACTTGTGGAAAGTATTTGTAAGCAATAAGAGGGTGCATATCTGTACTTTAAAGGATATAGTACCCTTCATCAGTGGCAAACAAATCATCTTACTGGATTGTGCCTTCATCATTCCACTCTTCGAAAGCGGGAAGTGCTGGCCAAGAGGTGAGGGAATAGAATAGTGATCAATCATCTTTGACAACATTCTCCAATCCTTGAACAGTTTGGATGCCGAAAGAGGACTGATAAACTCTCTGTTGCTCTTCTTCTTCTTCTTCTGATGACTCATCATTTTCAGTGTCAGAGGGGGCCACTTCGGGAGCAGGGTCTTGAAGTTCTTGGATCTCCTCTTCAAAGACAGGGACTTCTTGAGCTTCCTCTTGATTTGGCTCCCAAATGATATGGTGTGAGTTAAGGCTGACAGGATGGTGGGTAGTTGGGGTAGCTCCAGTAGGTGCCTCAATAGTAATGGGTGGACCTTCAAATATCTCTATAAGGCTCATGAGGTGACCTTGGTGGTTGTCTCGGTGGGGTGTATTGTGGAAACCTGGCAATGTGGGTTCAGTTTGTTGGCTTCCTACAGTGATGCAGTTGCTTCCAATATAATCAGCTACTTTGGCTTCCACTCAATTGGCTTCTTTAGTGGTTAGATGGACAATGTTCTTGGCAGTTATTCCTTGCAAGTGTGCAATGGCACAGGGGACATAGTGGAAGATTTGGTAGACATGGAGGGCTCTCTTGATAAGCTGACTAGTGGTTAACAGTTCAGTAGCAAGGTCTTCCCAGCCATCTTCTTGGGTTTCATTGCTGAGGCAGTGGTCAATTTTGTAGTCATGCCAGAGTGTCATCTGGTCAGTAGTATCCTTGAGCTGCTGGGTCATGATGTACTGATAGTTGATGAAGTGTCCAAGGTCTTTGGTATAGAAGTTCAGATGGTCTGAGGTATCTGGGCACCAGATAGCCTTCTTGATGGCATTAAAGACAATGGTCTTGAGATTTGGCAAAGAGGTAGAATGGTAGGAGGTCTGGTTGGAATGGTGAGTGAGAGGCATTGTGTATGTATAGTACTTATTCTTCAGTGCTGGTTCTTGAGGCTGAGGCTGTTTCCTTTAAATAATGTGTTCTTTATTTTGGCTCAGATATCATTGCTCCTTTTGGTGTGATCACTTGATGGATTAGGTTGTCTGTTTGATTATCATGCCATTATGTTGCCTGATCTTAGCAGTCTCCAGTACTCCATATTCTGATATTATTGATTGTATACATCACATCTGCCCCTTGCAAAATTAGAGCCATCCTTGGCAGTGAGGGTTACACAGATGTTGTTGGGTCTTGAATTTCTCCAGAAAGAGTTTGTCGGTGCATTGGTGTGGACTGGCCATCCTCATATAGAGCAGAGGACCTAATACTGGACTAACCATCCAGGAGGGATTCAAAACCAGCTAGTAGCTTCATTTCAGTGTTCTTCAGTCCACTAGATGTCCTGCTGGTTCCAGGGTCTCAAGGTAAACTTCTGATACTTAAGGCACTGGTTATTACTGTATATTGTCGATAATTCAAGGAAGTCAATATAGGGATTGGGCAATGCATTTTGTCTCCACTGGATAGTAGGGTCTGATGCAGTTGTGGTGTATCTTGGTCTTGAGCAAAACTCCATCCATGGTCTTGAGTTGATAGGTGTGATTCGTGAAAACTTGGTGAATAAGATATGATTCTTCCCATTTTGGTTTGAGCTTGGCACTCCAATTTCCTTCTATGATGCCAAGACTTACTATTCAATAAGCAGGGGGTCCAAATCGGCCTTGCAGTCATAGTACTTCTTTTGTCATTCCTGGGCTTGGGTAATGAATCCTCATACTTGCTGGCATACTTCATGTAACCGGGTGATTTCTTCTATGACTTGTTTTATCAGATTCAGTTGGGTTGGTTCTTCAGGGTCTTGGGCTTCTCAGCCATATACTAGATAGAAAGGGGTCTGTTGAGTGGCAGTGGCCTTGGAGGTATGAATGCTGAATAAGATTGCTGGCAGGTAGATGTCCCAGTTTAGTTGATCTCTGGTTCTGCTGAGGCCTTGCTTGATGGTCTGGTTCATTCATTCTGTGAGTCTATTTGCCTGAGGATGGTAAGCTGTTGTTGGTCACAGCTTGATCTCGAAGTTGCTTGTGAAGGTCTTTATGGCTTTGTTGACAAACTTACAGCCTTAGTCTGTGATGATTTTCTTGGGGACACCATGATAGCTGAAGACTTCATACAGGATTCCAATAATTGTCTGGGCATCAGCAGTCTTGATGGCAAAGGCTTCAGGCCATTTTGTCAGATGGTCTTTGATGGTGAGGATATAGGGTCTTCCTCAGCTAGTTACTAGTAGGGGTCTGATAATGTCTATTCCTAGTCTTTGAAAGACTCTAGCTGATGCTGTGATTGGCATTAATGGTGCTCTGTCAGTAGGTTTCTGTTGGTATCTTTGGCAGGTATCACATTGTTGAATGTGCATTGAAATTTGTTTTCTCATCTTCAGCCATCAGTATCACTTCTTAATTCTTGCAATAGTGGCTCTAATTCCTCGATGTGTGTTCTGCTCATGATTTGTTATCAGGATTTTTGGTATTTCATCTTCTCTTGGAACTTGGGTGTATCAATCTCCATCCATTCTCCAAAGTTCACCATCACCTTCTTGGAATTTCTTGAGGTTCCTTTGGATGAACAGCTTGTGGGCAGGCTGGATTCCTTTCTTGAAGCTCCTATATTGCAGGCTCTAGGTGAGGGCAAGGCATAGATCTTGATTCATTGGGTGAGCAGGAAGCAGCATTCTCTCATGGGGGTTCCTTCTCTTCTGGTTGAGTTTGGGAGATTTTTGACAGGATATCAACATTGGAGTTCTTGGTACCTTTCTTGTAGATAATGGTGAACTGGTATTCTTGTAAGGATATGATCCATCTGGCAAAGATTCCTGAGGGTTCTGATTTCTTGAACAACTATTGTAGAGCTTAGTGGTCCATAATGAGAGCAAATCTCTTTCTCAAGAGATAGTGGCAGAAGTGGTCTAATGCCCATACTACTGCTAGGCACTCCAACTTGGTGGCTCCATAGTTCACCTGTGATTCATTTGTGGCCTTGCTGGCATATTCAATAACATGCTCCCTTTTGTGGTCATCTTGCTGTAACAGAATGGATCCAAGTCCTAGGGCTGAGGCATCAGTTGCCAGGATGAAGAGCTTGTTGAAATCTGGTCACACCAGGACTGAGGCTTTGGTGAGGGCCTTCTTGAGTAGATCAAAATACTTTTGCTGGTCCTTCTTCCAGTAGAATGGTTGGTCCTTCTTGGAGATATCTCTGAGAGGTGCTGTCTTGTCTGAAAATCTTGGGATAAATTGCTGGTAGTAGGATGCTAATATGAGGAAAGATGGAGTCTCTTTTACTGAGGTGGGAGTCAGGTAGTTCTTGACTTTTTCCACCTTGCAGGGGTCAGCGTGTGTGCCTTGGGCTGAGACAACATATTCCAGATATTCGACTTAGTGTTTTCCAAAGAAGCACTTCTTGGCATTGAGTCTGAGTCCTGAGCTTTGGATGGTATTGAATACTTCACAGAGGTCTTGCAAATGCTGCTCAAATGTCTCAGAATAGATAATTATAACATCTATATAGACAAGCACATTTCTCCCAATAAGATCCCAGTAGATATGATTCATCATTCATTGGAATGAGGCTGGGGCATTACAGAGTCCAAATGGCATTCAAAGGTATTCAAACTGTGCTCATCTGGTAATAAAGGCTGTCTTGCTGATATCTTCCTTAGTAATGGGGATTACTTGGAATCCTTGGAACTGATTAGTGGTGATCATGATTTGGCTTTTCCAAGAGTATTGAGGAGTTCATTGATTCTTGGCAGCAGGTAGGCATCTTCTGTGGTGACCTTGTTGAGTTTTCTGAAGTCCACAACTAGTCTCCATCCTCCTTTCTTTGGCATAATAATTGCTGGTGAAGCCCAGGGGCTTAATGAGGGTCTGATAACTCCATTTCATAGCATTTCATCTATGTGTTGTTGTTCAAATTCAATCAGGTGGTGTGGTGTTCAGTAGGGGCATTGTCAGATTAGTTTTGTATCTCCAGTATATATAGAGTGCTCTCCATATTGGTATGGTGGGAAGTTATTGTATTTGGTGGTAAATATATTCTTATATTCTTCTATCAACTCCTGTATCTGTTGTTGCTGGTCCTTGGTTAGAGTTGCCTCAATATCAATGGCTTTGATTACTGAGTGACATCTGGTCATGAATTCATTCCTTGGACAAGAGTAGATGATACTTCTTTCAAAGCTTTATTGATGGTTTGAATATTAAGTTGTTGGCATCTACTGGGAGGTACATGTCAAGGCCTTATTGCTGATATGGCTGCAAGATGATGTCTTCTCTTACTCAGATGGGGCAACAGATGTGGAGTCTCATTCGTCTGAACTGGGCAACTTTTGCTACATGGACCTCAATGGGTGGTACCTGGTGGTCCCTATTGGTGCTTCCAAAGCCTCCTTATCCTCTCTTGGTGCTATCCAGCTGCTTTACCTCTTGAATGGTAGGTTGCAAGATCTTGATGAAGAGGATCTGACAGATGGCCTTCAGGGGGTTGAAGTATTAGTGATTCCTTTTGTGGTTGCAAATAATGACCTTCAGGGAACCTCAATAGTCCAGGTCAATAACTCCTCCTTCAATGGTGATTCCTTCAGCTGCTAAGGATGATCTTGATGTTAGTTGACCATAGAGTCCTGGTGGTATAGCAAGTGCGATTTGAAGATTGAAGGTCTTGGTGCTTCTGGGTCGGATTGTCATTTGATATGGGAGACAGAGATTATATCCAACTGATCCTTCTGTTTGTGCAAGGGAAGGCTGTGCCCAAGGTGAGAGCAACTTGACTTGGACTACTGGCTGGGTCCTGAGAAATGGTGCTCCAGCAGCTGTGATTGCAGGTGAGAACTCCATTCATTCTGGCTTGAAGAATGACCAATGTGCTCCTGTCTTCAGATTTCTCATATAATTGAACTCAGTTTTTCCAAGGGGGTCCAAGGCTTCCATGAGAGTAAAGGCAAGATTGACTCCTTGTTTGCCTCAATGTAGACAGCAGTACCAGTGGATAATGGCAAGGACTTCCAAAGGTAGATCCCAAATGGTGGTCTTGTACTTGGCTTTGTAGTCTCCTTTGTGATTTATCTCCTTGCACTTCTGACAGGCCCAACAAATTCTAGGTTCTTGTAGGGTGGGGTCTCTTCTCTTGACTCGACTTCTGTGGACATCCTCGCTGAGGTGGACACTTCGATGTTTGCACCAGTAGCAAGTGGAGGTCTTCCTAGAATCACAATGTCTTTTTTTGACAAAGTCTTCATTTCACTCCTTGACTTCCTTACTGGTAAGGTACCTCTTCCAATACTTGTCATAGGTCGGCAGAGTGATCTGAAGGGCTCAGGTAGTTGTATAGAAACTGTTGCTGTCCCTTTTGATGGTGAGAGACTCTATGGGTTGTCAGGAGAGGACCTTTTGCTGTTCTTGATAGGTCTTCTTGAAGGTCTTCGGGGTCAGAGGCTGAGCTTGGGTGTGGACTGGTGCTCATTTCAATTATCTTTATTGATAATTGTTGGGATTGATACCTTCCTGAGGTCCAGGACTCAGCAGGTATTGCAATCATCTCTTGGTGAATAGAAGCAGTTGAAGTGCTCACACATACCTAGGTGGAAGGCTTGTGAGATTTGGTTTTCTATCAGTGGGGGTGGCAGTTGCATAGATGGTCCTGCAAACTTGAGTGCTGCTCTCTTATTATTGGCTCTGTCGATACTTTCTGCTAGGCCTTTGATGTCAATGACTCCAACAAAGGGTTTTTCTGGCTTGCTATCTTGATCTCTAGGGGCATCAAAGTCACTTCCTAATTCTTGCAGGAAATTTACTTCACTCTCATCTTCATCCTCAGTAGTGGTGAGTGTGTCACCATATACTTGCAATTCCGTCTTGAGGGACTAACTTGCTTTCCTTGATGATCCTCTTGACTCAATGGATACCTTGTACTTCTGTCCATAAATAGTGAAGACTAGGAGTTGTCTTCTGATGTCCACTTTGGCTCCAACTTGGTGCATCCAATCTGTTCCCAAGATCAGGTCATAGGAGGTTGCAGGAGTTATGATAGCTTGAGGTACATTAAGGCAGGCTTTCCCTACTTAAATGGGGATGTCTCATACAAGTCCAAGGGGGGTAGATGCTGATCCATCCTCTCGCTTTGGTCCCTTCATTGATTCCCCATCTGATTCTTTCTAATATTCTCTGAGTGATGATACAGACTGCTGCTCTGGTATCAATAAGAATTCAGACATTTTCACCATGAACTTTTCTGCTTGTGAGTCTTGTAAATTGATATTCCTATCACTGATTTTCATGCACTATGTAGATAGTGCTGGGCTCTGGTGTGTGTGGTCCTTGAACAGGAAGTCTCTTGGTATCTTTCTTAGCTTCCTTCAGGAATTTTCACCTAACTTCTGGGGCATTCTTGAGGACTTGCTCAATGGTGAGGCCTGCATTCTATTAATGGATCTGATCCCAAAGAGAGGCTGCTGCCTGAGGTTTGCTGCTCCTTCAATGTCTGAGTCCTTGGGAGTGAGGTCTCTCATTCTTGTTGGGCATTTCATCTGCTGAGGACTCTACCCTCATGCACTCATCTTCTTCAAGGTCAGGCAGAGAGGTAGTCCTTGATATTCTTAATAGTCTAGCCTCGGACTCAGGGGTGTCTCTTCTGACTTGCTTGTCATTCTCCTGGAGAGTGTCCAAGGAGGAATGGCCATGCCTTGGGTGCTTGCCTGTGGATACTATCACTGGTAGTGGAAGTGGGGTCCTTGGTGGTCTTCCTTGTCCTCTGGTCTGTACTGGGGTGGTATCCCAAGTCACCTTAGATGGGAAGGCTTCATAGTATGGGTAGGTATCATCTTGGTCATAGAGCCAGGCTGCTTCTTCTTCCATTACTCATGTCTCTTCATCCATCTGAATGAGGTTGACATTTCTATCATTGGTCTGGGTAGCTTGCTTCCTTGGGCAGTGCCTTTGGATGTGGCCTTGATTCCGCAGTAGAATCAGGTAGGGGCATGGGGACCAGTTGAAGCTGAGCCTATAGTTGCAGTTGGTAGTGCCTGAGAAGAACTCTTATTGTCTTGATGTCAGTAGTCTGGCCTGTTATTGTGATGGTAATCTTGTTGTCTTCCACCTTGGTTCTTCAGCTGTGTCACTATAATGGCCAAGTCCTTCATCTGTTTGGTGAGTATGGTCATTGGGTCTTCTTGAGCTCTTGGCAGCTGCTGCTATTGCTGTTGACTGAATTGGGCTGGAGTTGAAGGTGGGGGTCTATTCTCATAGTTGGCCAACCAGGCCCTGAGGAATGCATTCTTCTGCTCTGCTGTGGTAGTTCCTTGAGGTCTTGGAGGTTCAGCTCTAGCTGGCTCTCAGTGCTCTTGCTGGACTGGTCTGTAGTCTGCTTCCCAACATCCTTATGCTCCAGCAACTTGTTGCTCAATACTCTGATATCCCATCCTAATGACTTGCCTTTTGAGCTCTGGGTATAGGCCATTGAGGAAGGTGGTAGAGGCTAGTGCCAGTTGAACTGCCAGCTGTAGGTTTGCCATGATTATCTGAGCTTAGATTCGATGGTAGAAACTCTTTGGAGTTTCATTGGGTGCTTGGGTCATATAGGTCAAGGCCTCCTGTGCTTCTTGTTGTCACTTGAGACCATTGAACTACATACAGAGCCAGTTCTTGTGGATGGTGCACCTTTTGGGGTAGTCTGCATTCTGAAGGTGGTCAATGTGTTCTTGTCTATAAATGTCTTCTCCAACAAGCTTGGCTTGGTTGTATCTCTGTAGGGCTGGGCCTCTCAAGAGTGACTCAATGATCCTGAGTTGTCTTTGGGCATCCCATTATTTGGCAGCTGCTTGTACCTCAATTTCTCCAATAAACTACTCAATGTCTTCACTGTCTGCTCTGTGAAACTTCTAGAGGTAACTCATGTCTGGCTCGTCTTCACTATCTTCATAGTTTGAGTCTGGTTCAGAAGTAGTGTTCCTTGAAAGTCCTTGTGGAGAAGGAGATGGTAAAGGTACTTGATGTATAGGGAGTGCTGGTAAAGGACAATGTCTTGGTGGTGTAGGGGATCTGGGTCTCCTGATTAAGACTGGGATATAGGTTCTTGAAGGTGGTGATCTCCTAATTGACTGGTAGTGGCTATCAAATGCTGAGGCTCTGAGAGAAGCATCATTCCTTGTCTCTTATGGATAGTAGTGGAGTGTGAGTGACTAAGGTGCAGAAGCTTGGGTAATTGAAGATACTAGGGGGCTGATATAACTGGTGTTGAACTCATCTGCCCCTTGCATCTGTGAAGTAGTGGGGTCTGGTTCACCTTACTGGAAGTCCAGGTTGCTATGGGTATGATGATATAGATTGAACTTGTCTTCTAGGTTGTATGGGTAGTAATCCTCCTCTCCTTCGGATGTTTCAAAGTAAACTTGATCTAGAGGGGTGGCTTGATTGATGGCTGTAGTGATAATGTCACTTCAGTCAGAGTTCTTCCTATAGATTCAGGTCTGGTACTCTTCAGGAAGGTCTTCTTCTAGGTCTTAAAGCTGAAGGGGTTCTGGTTGTCCTCTGAGTTGTCTTCTCTCCCTTGAGGTCAAGCCATAGTCTGGGTTACTTCTGTTCTCAGATTTGGTTCTCTGGCTGCTATTTCTGAACAAGGTCTTGACTGCTGTCCTAACAATAGTATGAGCCTTCTTTTCTGCTAAAGAGAGCTGTCTCTGGACTTGTTACTGGCTAGGTTCTCCTGGAGTCTCCAATGTAGATGGCTGCTGGGTTCTTGAGCCAAAAGGTCAAGTCTTTAAAAAAAAGACTATTCCCAGTTGAGTCCCCAAAATGTGGTGTGCAATTTGTATAACTGTAAGCTTCAAGCACAGCTCAATGTGCCACTTGTGAAGTATGTGATATGTATGTCGAAATAAAAAAAGGGGATCTCCAAGTGGATGGACATGTGATTAGCTTGTTCAAAATGTCATCAAAGGTCAGAGGTCGATAATGATGATGGGAATTCAGGTCAATAGCTTGGTTGTTTAGTGGTTGATGAACTTTCCTAGCAGTGATTACTTATGTTGCTGACTGAGGTGGTGATTACTTGGGTACATAGGCTGAATATGTGGGTCAATTATTGATGTGCATGATGGTTGGTCAATTGGTCACTAATTCTTGGCAGTTCATGGTGCAGCAGGTAAAGAAAATAGAGGTTGACAGCTCACTCATCCATCTGACTTGTTAACTTGAGGGCAATGGGTCAGAATAGCGGTGGTCCTGGCTTTCCTGACAGTCTAGTATCCTTATATGGTGGGTTTTTTTGGGTTCCTTGGGTCTCAGGGGTCTTTACTTGAATATATGGGTCTTGAATCTTGAATGTGGGCTCAGAATGCATGGATCTTATCTGAATACGCAGGGTCCAAATGCACAGCTAGTGGGATCTTGGTGACAGTTTCCTGGCAGCTTTCCTTAATGATGGCAAAAGTTACTTATCTGACTTGAAGTTTGCAGCAGTTCTTGGTGGCAAATTCCTTAATGGCAGTCTTTTCTTTAACTTGACAGCAGTTTTTCCTGGTGGCAGCAATTAACTGACTGACTTGAATATTTGCAGCAATCCTTAGTGGTAAGAGAAAATTCTTTTCAGTCAAACTTCCAAGCTTCAATGCTCCAGGTCATTATCTTGTTCTCTGAATTAGCTAGTCTCTTAGAGATAGTAGTTTTCTTTATAAAACTCTCAATCTGACTGAGGTTTTATTCACTTGTTCTTTGGGGCTATTATATATATATTGTGGTTGCTAGGTCACTCATATTGAACATATAGTTGCTATTTGGTTAACTATAGTGTGGCTGCTACATTATGTGGCTAAGTATGTTATTGGCTTGCTGCAACAATGTTTACTGCTGGATATGTATGTGTCGATTGTATTGCTGAAAACAGACATGTCAATTATTTATACCAGATTTGGTTGCATCAATTGTTTATGCCAGATATGAACATGAAGTAGGTATCACTGAATGTGGATAGATGACTTGCTGATATGAGGGTTGGGGTTGCTATCTGTATGTAGTTAAACTATAACACACTTGTGGGGGGTATTTGTAAGCAACAAGAGGGTGCAGATCTGTACTTTAAAGGGTATAGTACTCTTTGTCAGTGGCAAACAAATCATCTTGCTGGATTATGACTTCATCATTCCACTCTTTGAAAGGGGGAAGTGCTGGCCAAGAGGTGAGGGGATAGAATAGTGACCAATCATCTTTGACAACATTCTCCAATCCTTGGACAGCTTGGATGTGGACAGAGGACTGATAAACTCTCTGTTGCTCTTCTTTGACTTCTTCTGATGACTTGTCAGTTTCAGTATTAGAGGGGGCCACTTTGGGAGCAGGGTCTTAGAGTTCTTGGATCTCCTCTTCAAAAATAGAAACTTCTTGAGCTTCCTCTTGATTTGGCTCCCAAATGATATGGTGCAAGTTAAGACTCACAGGATGATGGATAATTGGGGTAGCTCCAGGAGGTGCCTCGACAGTAATGGGTAGACCTTCAAATATCTCCATAAGGCTCATGAGGTAACCTTGGTAGTTGTCTTGGAGAAGTGTAGTGTGGAAATCTGGTAAAGTGGGTTTGGCTTGTTGGCTTCTTATAGTGATGCAGTTGCTTCCAATATAATCAGCTACTTAGGCTTCTACCCAATTGGCTTCTTCAGTGATAAGGTGGACAATATTCTTAGTGGTTACTCCTTGCAAGTGTACAATGGCCCAGGGGACATAGTAGAAGATTTGGTGGACACAGAGGGCTCTCTTGGTAAGCTAGCTGATGGTTAATAGTTCAGTAGCAAGGTCTTTCCAGTCATCTTCTTGGGTTTTATTATAGAGGTGGTGGCTGATTTCATAGTCATACCAGAGGGTCATCCAGTTGGTAGTATCCTTGAGCTGCTGGGCCATGATGTACTGATAGTTGATGAAGTGTCCAAGGTCTTTGGTATAGAAGTTCAGATGGTCTGAGATATCTGGGCACCAGATAGCCTTCTTGATAGCATTAAAGACAATGGTCTTGAGACTTCACAAAGGGGTAGAACAGCAGGTGGTCTGGTTGGAATGGTGAGTGGGAGATATTGTGTGTGTGTAGTACTTGTTCTTTAGTGCCAGTTCTTGAGGCTGAGACTGTGTCCTTTAAATAACATTTTCTTCATTTCGGCTTAGATTATCATTGCTCTTTTTGGTGTGATCACTTGATAGATTAGATTGTTTGTTTGATTATCATACCATTATATTGCCTGATCTTAGCAGTCACCAGTACTCCATATTCTGATATTGTTGATTGTGTATGTCACAATATATATCAAGTAATAATACCAATAAATATAAACATATAGTATTAATAGGTATTTCTTCCATTGTGTATTTTTGTTGTAGGTTACATTACATATAGAATTAACTCAAACTTGATCTGTACCCACCTAGTCTAGAGGAAATAAAGATCTATTCATAAAGATGGAAATTTTATTGATAGGAATCTCATTAGTATAAATCTTAGCAGTACCTTATTACTAGTCTCAGTTAAGATCTTAAAGAGATCTTGGTGAATCTCACTGAAGTATTTACTGTAGAGGGTGTAATGTGGCTTTGAGAGTGATTTGTATAGTTTTTTTATTATAGAGTATGGCTTTCTCAGCTTAAGTAAACTTTACTTGAGGGGGGAGAGAGAGAAGAGTATACTGATAAGTCACTATAAGGCATATATTATGGGCCTCTCTTATATATACTTTAGCCTCTATATAATTACAATTCACTTAGTCACTTAGCATTTCCCCCCCTTATATACAATTCACTTGCAAATTTCTTCTTTAATTTTCCCCTTATATATATATATACTTCATTTAGCAATTTCCCACCTTATGTACAACATCACATTCATATATACATATATACAAAAATATATAATAATTGATAATTGAGAAATACTACTAAGGTATATCAATGTCTACTATTCTGATTTTTCATCTTCATCTATCGAGATATCTAGGTCCTTGATAATATCAAATTATTTAGTACTCTATACCTTAGACAAAACTATTATATAGAAGTCCAAAAGATTCAACTAGCCATCATCAATACTTTTCTCAATCAGTTTTATATAGTTTTGATATTTTTTACTATAGCTTACAGAAAGGAAGCTCCTCTTAATATCTTTGCAGATATGATAAAACTATTGCAAACATTTATCTGTTGAGTTTATAAAAATATCTGAAGATAAAAATAACTGATGACAAAACTATATATATGTATCAGAGTACAGATATATACCATCTGAGGGATTGTAAAGAATTTCATTCCACTTGGCATAATACTTCAGAAAGAGCACAAGGAGAGCATTTCAAATAATATATCACTATAAATAGTTTTTTTGGCTTCTGAATGAATACTGGATTACTCTGGTCATTCTTTATAATATTTCCATTAGCATCATAGTCGAAAATAAGTAGTTCCCAGATGAACCAGGCATTGATCCAGAGATCAGCTAAAGCCTTTAAGCATGACTCCTTAACTTTGGGATCACAAATAAAGCCAGTAGAGTCAAACTTGTAATCAACAAAAATATATGCCAGATAACTCTAGATGTGGGGGGGCTAGTCAGAATAGAGGAATTGAGTGAGTTAGAGGATGTGGTTATGAAGGAGATGCTAAATTTAAGATTTGGTATACCAGATACTACCATTAGACAATTGGTTGTTGGGGTAGCAAAGGAGGAGTTAGTCAATATCTCTGAGGAGAAGTGGGAGGAAACTACAAGTTTGGGAATAGATATAGCTAAGTGGCTGGGGCAGAGGGCAGCTATACCTGCCAGATATCATTTTGGAAAGAGGAGATGGTTAAACAACTTCTTGAGTGATCTGGTAGGAGAGAAGTTAGGTGAAGTGGATTTCTATATTCTGGAAGAAGAGATATGGCAGAGATACTTGAAGGGGTAGAGGGTGCTGGGAAAGGTGATTCCAGAATTCATAACAAAAATTCTAGAAGCCAAGAGTTATGAGGTAGATGTAGATAGAGAGGAGGAGCTGAAGATAGCAGCAGAGAAGATAGTAGTTAGGTACTGATAGAGATGGAGGAGTGCTGTAGCATAGGAGGCTGTTTGCATGACCTACTGCAAAGATTTTGAGGATAAGATAAATTAGGTAGAGCAGTAGATACTGGCTAAATTGGATGCTAGAGAAAGAGAGAAGGCAGCTGGTGAGGCAGAGCATTGATTGGATATGATTCAGATAGAGCAGGATCTGGAATTATGAGTGAGGAAGAGAATTGTATAATATTTTACAGTCTTTTCTATGAATAGTACAACCAATATTCTATTACTGAACACTAATGAGTTGAGAAGTGTGGTGAGATATTATAATATTTTTGCTCAGCTGAAGGGCTTGGAGGCAGATTTATTTCCATTATAAAATTATTGATGTAAGAATACTAAGGAAAGGAAAGGACTTTAATTAGAAAAGGAAAAGGAGAACTATAAGATATTGAAGGGTAGAGAGAATATTTAGAATGGGGAGCATGAACAAGGCTGGGGTGGGGCTCAGTAGTGATTAGATCTTGCTAATGTCCAGTGGTCAGAAGTACAAGGGTGGAGTGGCTGGATGGTTTACTGAACAATAATACTATAGAAGAGGCTAGAGTGGATTTGCTGGGTGGGAATTTTAATATAGTCCAGGATGCCTCAGTGTATAGATCAGATAGAGGAGCAGGTATATCTGATTGTAGTAAGAGACTGGATAGATGGGAGGAGATAGAGCAACTGAGTGTTCTAGAGATGCTGGAAGGATCATATGGGAGAGGATAAAGATCTTCACATACTGAGTGGATGGACTGGGAATAAGAATTGATTGGGTGCTTTTAGTAGACTGCTGGGGAGTGAATATCTAGATGATGCTAAAAGTAATATAGTATCTCTAGTCAGATCATTGGGGAATAATGGGCAGTGGCAACTTTGGGGGAAGTAGTGATGGACTGGATCATTGATAGCTCAACTGCTCTCTGTTAGAGGATAAGAAGCTATGGGAGATATAGAAGGAGGATATGGTCTTAAACATTTACAACTAGAGGAGGGAGGAGCTTCAGGTTGGGGTCCAGTGATTGATGTTGCAGGATGCTACAAAGACAAATTGAGGGGAAATGAGGAGGCTAAAGAGCCAACACTATTGACAAAGAGAGAGGTTAATGTTCAAATGCTTAGAACAACTATTGTTATAGTTGGTGTATCTGTAAGAGAGAGAGGTAAAGGATGAGTGATGTATTGAAAAAGTGAAGATGGAGATAGTTGAACATCAGATAGTTCTACATTAGGAGAAGGAGACCAATATTCAGAATATGGTGATAAGGCTACAGTGGCAGAGACTTAAGGAGAGAAGAGGCCCACTAAGTATCTCTCCAGGCTGCTATAGGTAAGAAAGATATAGAAATAATGAGAAGAAGTCATTGGAGAGGATGGTGCACTTGTGTCAGGGATTCAGAGAATATTGGGCTCATTGAAGAGGCAATGGGGATCTCTGTGGATCAAGGAGAAAGGAGGTGAGGATGGTGAGACAATTGCAGAGTTTTGGAAGATTGGTGTCCCCTACTGGTAGAGGATCTTGAGGACTTAGGAAGCCAGTTAGAGAGGAGAAAATATTAAGGATCATCTTAGCTACAAAGAGTAGACTGCTCCAGGAGAAGATGGGCTGTTTTGGGGTTTCTGAAAGAAAATAGTAAAGGTTGATTGTATCTTCTAGGAAATGAGATAGATGTATAATTCAATTATTAGCTCTGGAGAGTGGCTGGGAGGTCAAGAGCTGGGATTGGTATTGCTATTGTATAAGAATAAGGAGAGAAGAAAAGACTAGAAGAACTGAAGGCTGATTATGCTTCTAGATATGGACAGAAAGTTGGTGATGAAGGTGTTGGTGGTAAGATTGTAGGTGGTGGCACAATAAGTTCTTAGTGAGGACCAGTAAGGATTTGTCAGTGAGTGACTGATCTGAGATAGTACAGTATGGATGCATAGTGTTATTGAAGGATTAAGGATTACTATAGTAGATAGCTGACTGGTATTTCTGGATCAGGAGAAGGCATATGATCAGAGATGACAAGTTTGATTGAGAAGAGTCCTAGAAAGGATCAGAATCCCTGGTCATCCAGGGGTCTTAATTGTCTGCCTTCTTGAGAGGAGTAAGGCTGCTATTATGATGAATAGATATAGAAGAGTTTCTTTTCTGCTGAGGTGAGGGGTGCTATAGAGAGACCTGCTGTTACTAATTTTGTATATACTATCACTGGAGCTATTGTTGGACAGAATTTGGCAGAATATTGAGAGCTGACAATTCTGGAAGTAAATTGGAAGGTGGGAGCCTTTGCTGATAATATGGTTGTGAGACTGGATTCCTATAAAGATGTGGAGAGACTCAAGACAGCTGTGGAGTGGTTTGAATATTTGTCTGGGCAGAAGTTGAATTGCCACAAGTGTGAGATGATAATGCTTGATAATGAAATTATTGATAGTGAGATTATTGGAAACATTGTTTCTTTAGGTAAGACAGTTCAGAATCTTGTATATGGGTTCATTTTGCCTGGGGCATAGTGGGAGGCAAGGTTGACTTCTTGGGCAGAATCTCTACAGAGTTGGGGAGGTGGATATATTTCTCTGACAGAGAGAGTAACCATACTGAATATTTCCTGGATACCAAAGCTATGATATTTAGCTTATCATTTGGACTTCTTAGCTTGGATGGTAAAGTAGCTATTGAAAATAGTAAAGAATTGGACTAGGCAGATTGCTGAAGTCAAGTTAAATGAAATATTCTATCACTGCTAGTCGAAACAGAAGGATTGGATTTGGTAGACTTCCCAAAGAGGTTGCATTGTCTCTGAGCTTGGTGGCTGAAAATAGCTGCAGATTTGAGAGGTAGTGGATGGGTTCCCCTATTACAGAAGGTTTGGCAGACACATTATGCACCCTGGGGCCTTCTGGAGACCTGTTGACAGTAGTTGGCAAGAAGGGGAGTCAGCATCTGCATTATCAGGGCTTCTGGTTGGGGGTGATAGAAGATGCTCATAAGATTGGTCTCAGTGGATAAGCCATATCAGAGAAAGACATTGGGGGTCAGGGATGTGGCAGTGGGAGCAGTTACTGCTGGGAGACTCCCTGGTGATTGAATTTGACATAGAGGTAGGAGTGGACAGTCAACAGAGTACTGGACAGAATCTTTGACCAGTGGGTTGGCAGTGTATTGGGATTAGTATTGAGTGGGACTAGAGAGGACTATAGATCTGGGGGATGGAGATAAAGAAGTATATTTCTCCCAAATTCTAAGTAGTCTGATAGTGACTACTGAGGTAGAATATTATATTGAATTTCCAGTCTGGACATTTGGTTATAGTGATATCTTTGAGTTTAAGGAGTGTGTAAGAGTTGGGCAAGAGAAAGGAGTGGTGCAGACCCTGAAACAATGACTGGGGCTCTTAGTGGATTTTGGAATACTATTGAGGGTAGGCTGTGGGGGGGGGAGAATAGGGAATACAGGATCCATCACTGGGATATATTGAAGTGGTGCATGATGGGAGGGAGTTGGCAATGAGTGGCTCATATTGGAGTGGGTTCTGGCCATCTGGATCAGTATGGTGAGCTATTGGCAGACTGTATTTAAGGAGGGCTGGATGATAATAGTGGGGGAAAAGATAGTGAGGTAAGAATAGCTAATATATTCTGTTAAGATGGCAGAGGGGGTGGAGCCCCAGTGTAGGATGATGGCAGAAGTTGGTGAACACTATTTATAAAAGAGTAAGAGGAGAATAACAGTTAATTGTGCTGAAGTAGTATTCAATAGAGGTAGTGTATTAGTGTGGAGTAGATTGGGGTTACTGGTGTGGTGTGAGGACATAAGAAATATTATAGATAGTTAATAAATAGGGCTATGGCCTATGGGGAAAAAAAAAGAAGAGAATACATTATGATTTCTGAAATTTGATAAGAGCAAAAGGATTTTTGAAGACATACCAGAATATTCTATCAGCATTCTCAAGATTCTTATACTCCAGTATTATGAATAGCAAATTATATATTTTAGAATATCAGATAA
>RQIL01018331.1:0-10345 GCA_003951145.1 Jimgerdemannia lactiflua | reverse complement strand
TAGTAATATATTATATTTTGGGCTATTAATATTGTTACTCATAATATTAGCTTTTGATTTATACTATAGAGATTTTAGGGGTGATTTTCGTGACTTCATATTTCACCAACCACAATTTCCTGCTTGACATATGGGGCGAAATTTTTCAAAAGGTGCCTTACGGTGATTTATTTATGTGGCTCAATAATCTATCCAGTCACCAGAGGGAACCTTTTGAAAAATTGCGCCCCATATGTCAGGATCAACAGTCTCAAAATGAAGTTACGCAGCCGAAAACCCCCTATCTCGTATATATATACACAAAGTTGGATACGATCGTCTATCCTTAAAAATAAGGAGTAACATTACATAGTGGCGAGGTGGCGTAGTAATTGAGGTGACACCGTAAATTTGTCCATATAATTTCGTGGGAAGGGGGATTCCCCGTCTTCCGCATGCTTGTATCTATTTATCTACACACACATCTCAACGGATCATTTTGGTTTGTTGAATTCGGCAGACGACGATGGCCGAGACAAGGTTTCCGCCTCACACATTGGTCGTCCATCAGGATTTTTGAGGACGGGAGAGGGAAAACCGTAAAAACCGCAGTCAGACGTGAGCTTCAAACAATTCATCGAACTATATTTTATTCCGCCGTTTTCAATTGATCCATTGGAAGGACTCCGTGCTTAGGTACTACGGGTAAGAAATTTAATAATCTCAAATAAACAAGTTCATTTAAAACGGGCTATTACATTTTGTAACAAGGGGGTTCCAGTATCTTTTCCACCGTGCAGTACCTGGGATATAATTTCTCGTGTGACTGAGAACGTTCAAGGGGTACATGGAAACCCCTTTTCGAGTGCTTGCAGTCTACACTTCTTACTCCACAAACCTGTATCAGAATGCGTCAGAATATCTTTTAACTTCACGCGCGCGCAAGATTTTTTTTTTATTCTTTTTACCACTTGTGTTCACTTCAGCTTCCTCGCGACTCTGGGGGGTGAGGCAGGTCGAGATGAACAAGTCATCACACAGAGATTACCAGATCATTGGGAACAACAATCTTTCGGTCACAAGACACTATGCTGCATGTGCACTGGATTAATCTACTATACTTTTCGATCCAAGCAAAATATAAATACAATTTCTTACCTAACGCATGTTTTTCGTTAGCCCTACAACAAAAAGTTACTGAAACCCCTATTGCGCAGCAAAAAGTCAAGCACCTCCCTGAAATCCGCAAATGCAATTCTATGTTAGATATTCCATTGGTCAACACGGTGCCACCGCTCCCATAGATTCAATTAACTTACCACCCCTAGTGACCTATACTTACGGCTGCTAGTTCCGGAGCAATGTATATAAAAGCCGCTTTTTTATTTTTATTTTATTTTTTAAGAATCACTCTTATACCACAACCAATATTCAAGAATGTCGTCGCGCTCTACTCTCATTATTCTGCTGCTGGCAGCAATGGCCATGTCTGCCCAATCCCAGTTCCTCAACGTATGGTTCATGGATCGTTATCGGTACTACGTCTCCGTTTACATATACAAATATTACTGCTACAAGCCCCCCAATAGTAAGCTACGAACCTACGCATGAATTGGTCCTGCTTACTTTTATTTTACGCACTGTCTTCATGAGACCTAACGATATCAAAAATGCTCACCTTAAACTTAGCTGACATCGTCGCCGACGAGATCCTAACCAGCAGTCGGTACGCCGTCCTCTACTTCTACACTGACTCCTACTGCCAATATCCGATATACTCCACATATGGGAGCGACGTCTTGATCACCGCCGGTTTTAATTACCACTCCTGGGCGTGGGTCACCGACCGATATGGGTATGCGGGCGGGGCGGCCTCGAATAATAATGCCACGACACTTGTTTATCTCGGGACCAATTCGACAGAGAAGTTGGCGTCGGCGTTGCCGTCGGTGTCGGGAGTCGCGCCACAGGCAATGTCGACCGGCATGGCGCCGTCTGGAAGCTTGGCTCTCACTGCGCCCTCTGGAAGCTTGACTCTTACTGCGCCGTCGGCAACCTCGACTACCATTGCGTCGACGGGAACCTCGACTGTCATCGCGTCGAACACCGTGTCCACAGAATCCTCCTCACCGACCAATACACCCGCGCCTAACAGCACTCTGCCCAGTGCTAATACGACGGCCCCGACCACTGCGGCTTCCGGCGCAAGCGGTTTGCGTGTTGGAGTTGTAGTGGTAGCGATTGTATTGGGAGCAATGCTAACCTTCATGGCGGTGTGAACGGGAGCGAGTCACTTGACATTCGAGCTTGACAGCGACATAGCCATTTTTCATCCCTATAAGTATTTAACTCATCATTACGCGACAGACGCAATTATTTCGATACAACATTGACTGAATAAATAAAGTGACATAAATAACAGGAGTTGAAAAAAAAGTGTTGTTCCTTGCTTCCGGATAATATATATTTCGAAGCGATTGATTACCGCTGTCATCATCATGCGAAGTTCAAGCCGCGCGAGGTTCCGGTCAAGACACGTGCGTGGGCCCAGGCTGAAGGCGGGGTGGATGTGAATGCTTATATAAAGCGCGCGAAAATGTTTATTTGATTGTGCTTGCAAGATTACGGAAACATGAAGATGAAAATTACAAAACCGTGGTGGATCAAAAAACGCAGTGTGATTGTCAATACACGCATACAAAAACAATATTTACTTATTGTATTAATGATTTTAGTGACTTTCTCTATCGTATAAATAAGTCCTTTTCTTGAGAAGGTGGAGCGCGGCAATAATTTTTTGAATCCCCAGAATTATTTTATTAGGTTCTTAATTCTGCATTCCCTTCGGTCCTTGGCCGCATTTGCTAACCGTCTTTCTGCTTCCAATGACGACAATAATTCCCCGTTATCAAGTTCGAATTTGAGGCCGCTTTTCTACAGCTGCGCCGTCAAACACCCTTGGCGTCTCTTAAAAAGGTCTCGAGGATTCAGGCGGATTTATTGGAAATTATGGTGATTATCATTACAGATTCTCTTAGATTCGCAAGAAAATAGTCCAGAGAGAAATAATGTATTTTTAGCATGGACAACGAGCGGCTCACTTTGCGTAATATGTAGACTATTGCAAACATTTTTGAGTATGTGCGCAGCCGCCATGTCCGCACGGAATCGTCTGGTCAGCATGTTAATCAATCGATATACCTTGCGTTTTCTCGGAACTACCTGCAGGGGGTCTGCTATCCTGGAATTCAGGGTTCTATCTTTGAACGGTTGTACCGCTAATATGCCTGATTCCGAATATACAGCAATTATATATTCTGGACATTGATACAATAAGCAGCAGATAATATCAACGCATGGTTATACAAAAGAATGGCAGAATTTGATCTCCAGAAGTTGTCTGATATATTATATATAGTTATGAATGCAATTCAAACTTCAGCAAAGTGGCCGAGAGCCGCTTAACATTATGCGGCAATTTCACCCTGACCGTTCATGCCGAGGCAGGACTTAGTTTAGCCCAGTTCATGCAGTTTTTTGTCCCTTTCTACGCCAACGGTAATTTAGCTAGCATTGTTTTAAAAATACGCCAACCATCAATACGAGTTAGTAAGTCTCAGTGCTCAATGCAATCTGTTCAGCGACTGAGTACATATTCGTCGCATCCCAGCTAGTCAAGCGTATACTACGCCAAGTTGCAATTAGTCGCTAGTATTTACAATCAGTTCGCGCAACCCTCCCGCCCACTCCTTTTAGTAGATTGTAATAAAAGAAGGCCCCTTCGCTAATGCGAATGGCGGGCCTTGGAGGCGCATGCTTCCATATAGCCAAACCCACCCCGCTTCATCCCTTATCCACATTCAACATTTTACGCCTCACAATCTCCTTTATTCTATTTCTTTGAATTGGTCACTCGATAGACACTTTGCTTGAAGTGCGAGGCGTACCCCTAATGGCGCTTCTCATGGATGTGCGATCGCGAATCGAGGGAGGGATCTACGATTGAAGGGAACGAGAGTCGCTAATGTGGCAGGTTAGGTGATTGCATCACGTTGCTGGGCCAAACTGGATGTCGAAAACGACGCGAGCCGATCTAGTTTCCTCCGATCGCGTTCACGTTGCCTAACTAGACCAACCCGGAATCATATAGTAGATTTTCAATCTCCCGTGCATGACTGATTGGCGCATCGAACGACCCTGCGATCCTAAGGCGACAAAAGGGGCGGCGATGGCCCAACGACATTCTGACTATCAAGACCCCTCCAACGAAAACTTTTCAACGAGATTTCCGCAGACGGAACCTCCGTTCAACGCGATTTGTACCGCCATGTTCTTCCCCCGTGATTCACTCTGACGAGATGCCCACCAACTAAATCGCTTCGTGAGTCCCTCGCAGTGGTTGGTCTTCAAGCTTGACCCATGCAGGGCTCCTTCTACACTTAGTCGTCGTTTATCGTCAGTCTGTACTTAATCGTTGTCATCGTTCTGTGTTTATCCGTCACGGAAATGTGCTGAATTTGAAAGTCTTTAAAGCACAATGGTTGGGTAGTTCCGCAGGGGTGGAGGAGAAGTGGAAGGGGAGGAGAAAGGAAAAGAAGGGCTCAGTGTATTAACCAGGACATCATCTCTCCCCCGCAGTAAAAACGATTGGATCCTTCAACACCTCTCGGCTCCAAACGGACCGATCACCCCCCTCTTTTGCTCGCACACACCTCCCACATTGCTAGCACCCTGAAAGCCAGGCGAACCACTTCGTTTTTTAACCAGCGATATTTGCACGGTCCTCTCACCTACCACCAGTACGCTCTAATCTATGCGCCGCAATAAGAGTAGCGGCGACGACGATGACAGCAGCGACCACGATGACAGCAGCGACCATGATGACAGCAGCGACGACAATGACAGCAGCGGCCACGATGACAGCAGCGACCATGATGACAGCGGCGACCGCGATGACAGTGACGACCATGGTGACAGCCGCGACGTAGGAGATAAAGCAAGAGAAGAAGCTCGTCCGGCGAGGTGAAGCACTCCCCAACCGACATTGGCCACGTGTCCGTTTTTTAATACAACCAAATTGGAAATTCATTCTTCGTATCGAATGCGCACCATTTGGCCACTATTGTAAAGAATAAATCACCATATAATGTTTATTTTCTTATGGTACAAACTCGATGGCGCTCTTCAGTTGGTGTAGGCCGAGAACAAGGGGCGCGAGATATTTAGAATTTCTATCGCTTGTTGGTGTTTCGTAAAGCATACAACTTCCTCTCACTCCCGCATTCCCATTTACCGACTTTAAATGCCAAATAATGATGGTACGCAAGGCTATAATAAACTTACAGGGAGGATCAATCATATGAGATACGTTGACATGGTTAAAACTCCAAGATGTTATAATGCTGCAACCAGTTGACATAAGAGTCCTGAACGTTCTCGTTCTAGCAACTCTGCGTGTTACAGAGCGCTTAGAGCACTGGAAGCAGAACAAATGCTCCCAAAGTGCAACTTGTGCGTCTACCGTCTGCGGTATATGGTATGCGGTTAATTGTCGGTTTGCGGTATGTGCTTAATTGTCATTTTGCGTTTGGCATTTAATTGTTATGCGGTTATACCGTTAAACATTGTTTCATAGTTAAGGGTTAATTATCGTTGTTACGGTCTGCGTCCCGCGCTCAATCGTCGTCGTTGTGGTCTGCGGCCCGCAAAGACATACAAGATCTGCCTCCGATACCAGCCAGCCTATTCCCTGCATCTGCCGGCACAGAAGCGATGCTCACGATCGCACGCCGGAGGAGGGCAGCGAGTTCACTAAGTGGGGTATAGGGAAGGAGGGTGGAACGGTTTAGCATGGCGAGGACCAACAGGGATTATGGTTCATTGCCTGTTAATGGCACCAGTGGAACTCTAGGGGCAACCCGTTCAAACTCAAATAAATAAATGTCAGCCATGGCACGTGTTCAGTTGGAACGAATGGTACAATTGTCTTGGGACGATGGCGCGAGGGTCCTTAGAAACCGCTCGCAACTCTACGCAAGCCAAACGGTTCTATGTGCACCCTCAAGGCCTTTCCATAGAGCTTACGCGGCGACCTTGCGTGGGCCTTAATATTAGCTATAAATGGGCTGCATAAATATGGTAGTTGGCGAAGGTAATAAAGGCAGGTTTGAACAATCGGACTTCGGGCGCATTCAGGCAAGAAGCGCGCTATCAGAGGAATCCGCGTATACTTGGTCTCTTTTCAGGCTTGATAGGTTGCCTTGCGCACATTTCACTTAGGGAATTTACTAGCGATAGATCCGGCTATTTCAGGTATATACTCGACCGCACGTTATTTTTTTTGGGGGGGGGCGACAAATTTCTGGTGGAACATCACGACGATCTGGTAAATTTCGCTATTCCAGTCAGTCGTTTTTGAATTCGCTTGTTCGCTCCTTCCTAATATAATTATATGTTGAACAGCAGTTAAACCGCTAATTGGTGCAACAAAGCCATCGATGTATTATTAAATTTGCTTCTGCTGTTACTAAGTCATGCTGTCCTCTGAATGAAAGAATAAGCAACTGATTTGTTTCTTATACAAAACTTCCACCTAGCAAAATGATGCCCTATAAGTTGGTCGTTCTCGGCAACGGCGAGGTCGGAAAGACAGAATTGACAATGCAATTTTGTTTGAATCATATCGTTGACACATACGACCCCAGTATCGATAACTCATATCGTAAAGAAGCCGCTATCGGCGACGAACCATGCATGCTCGAGATATTTGTCATTTCCGGTCAGGAAGAGTACACGTCGCTCGCCAACAAAGGATCCGGGATGGCGAAGGCTTTCCAACATTGCATCACGCGGCACCTTCGAGCGCGTCGAATGGTATCGTGACTTATTCATTATAAATGTCGTGGACAGGGTTCCGTTGCGGCTTGCCGGTAACAATTGCCACTTGGGAAGGGAGCGCGAGGTTTCGCGGGAGGAAGGGTATAGTATGGCGCAGCGACTTTATTGAGACCTCGGCCAAGACATGTGTCACATCGACAGGGCTTTCTATTCCGTCGTCCGGATGAACAGGTCAACTCAGGAAGGCATGTATCCTTCCCGTATTGGCGGGAATAAATTCAACAGGCGAAGAGGTACAACATTCAATAATATCTGGTGCACGAATTATCCGGGCAGAGATTATGGACGAGTTCGGGACATAGGAAACGAATGAAGAGAGGAAGCTCGTCCGACGGGGTGAAGTAGAGAGGAAGCTCGTCCGACGGGGTGAAGTACTCTCAAGAGTGTAAATGTAATCTCATTGTAAATTCACTCTTCGCATAGTATGCGGACAATTGAGACCATCTTTGGCAATGTTTTAAAGAAAAAACTACATTATATTTATCAAGTTGTTTTTATTTTCTTATTGTGCAAATTTGATGGCACTTTCAGTTTCAGCCGGTAGAGAACTTACAGGGACTATAAATTACATAAGATACGTTCACATGGTCAAAACTTCCAAGATGGCATGATGCAACCATTTGGCAAGAATGTCCTGAACGTTTTCGTTCCAGCAGCTCTGCGTGTTACAGAGCGCCCAGTGCACTGGAAAGAGCAAATGCTCCCACAGTGCAACCTGTGGCCTATATATGGTATGCGGCTAATTGTCGGTTTGCGGTATGCAGCCTGTGATCAGCGGAATGTGCTCAATTGGCGTTTTTGCTTTTGGCAGTTAAATGTTGTTTTGTTGTTTTATGCTTAAGAGATAATTATCGTTGTTGCGATGTGCGGGCTACGGCCCGCGCTAAATCATTGCCATTGCGGTTTGCCCACGCTCAATTGTTAATTGTCATTTTAATGATCTGCAGCCTGCACAATATGTAACAGAGGGTACCCCTCCCCCTCCCTCTCCACCGATAAGGGGGGATCACAGCAATCGGGTATATAACCATTATACAGTTGCGCGCAAGGACTAGGAACGTTCATTGGTTATCTATCAGCGCCGTCGCGATGCTCACGATCGCACGCCGGAGGAGGGCGGCGAGTTCACTAAGTGGGGTACAGGGAAAGAGGGGGGATCTGGTAATGGCACCACTGGAACTCTAGGGCAACACGTTCAAACTCAAATAGTTACAATGATTTGTCCCCTCGGAACGATGTCACAATTCACGTGCACTCAGGCAAGAAAATTCGTGTATCCTAGGTCACTTTGCAGGCTCGACAGGTCGCCTTGCGACGCTTTACTTATGACTATTTTATGCTCTCGGCTGCTCTTTATATTCTTTGTTTGTTAGCGACAAATTTCTGGTGGAATATCACGTTCGGCCTTAGAACCTCGTGCAACGACTGTGATCTGGTGATTTCTATTCCAGTCAGTCAATTTAGAAGTCGCTCGTTTCCTCCTTCCTAATATGTTGAACCAATAAAGTTGGTCGTCCTTGGCGATGGGGGGACCTGCCGTCTGCGGTATATGGTGTGCGGTTAATTGTCGGTTTGCGGTATCTGGCTTGCGATATGCGAAATGTGATCATTTGGCGTTTTTGAGTTCGGCAGTTACTTGTCGCATTGCGGCTGTGGTTCAATATTGTTTTATGGTTGAGAGTTAAATATCGCTGTTGCGGTCTGTAAGGGTGCTACGCTTTATGGATTATTTCGGAGGTTTGAAGGTAATGAATGTTTTGTGGCTTGTCCTCTCTGCAACCAAAGTCTGTTTCTCGACAGGTTGTCTTGCGACGCTTCACTTAAGGAATTTACTAGCGATGGATCTGGCTATTTCAGGCACTCGACCGCTTTTTATTTTCTTTATTAGTGACAAATTTCTGGTGGAACTTCGCCACATTACCATCTGCAACGACTCTCATCATTTGATCTGATGATTTAGTGATCTGGTGATCTGGGAAGCTCCTTCCTAATGTGTAGAACCAATAAAGCGGTTAAACAGCTAATTGGTGCAGTCGTCCCGTCACCAGCATAGGATTTAAAATTGCTTCTGCTGCTACTGAGTCGTGCTTTCTTTTGCGGAAAGAATAAGCATACGATTTGCCGCTTATCCAAAACCTTCCACCAGCAAAATGATGCTTTACAAGCTGGTCGTCCTTGGCGATAGAGGAGTCGGAAAAAAAGAATTTATAAACGCATTGTTTGACAATCATTCCCTTGAGACGTACGACTTCTCATATCGTAAACAGGTCGTTATTGACGATCAACCATGCGTGCTAGAGGTTCTTGACACTGCCGCCCAGGAAGTGTACACGGCGCTGCGCGATCAATGGATCCGGGATGGTGAAGGCTTTCTCCTTGTCTACTCCGTTTCCTCTCGCAGCACTTTCGAGCGCGTCGAACGTTATCGTGACCAAATCTTCCGTGCCAAGGACATGGAACCTGTCCCGATAATACTTGTCGGTAACAAATGCGATAAGGTGACGGAGCGCGAAATTTCGTGGGAGGAAGGGTATAGCATGGCGCGCCGGCTCGGGTGCGAATTTATTGAGGCCTCTGGCGAGACCCACGTCAATGTCGAGAGATCTTTCTACACGGTCATCCAGATGATCAGGGCTAATCGGGAGGGCCGGAACCCCGCTCACCGTAGCAAGCTGAAAAAGAAAGAGAATAGGTGCAACATTCAATAATATTTGGGTGCACGCTTGACCTGGGTGCCGATTTCGGGTCGTAGGAGAGGAAGCAAGAGAGGAAGCTCGTGCGGCATGGTGAAGTATATACTCTCCAGAATATTACCAACTAACATTGGCCGTAGTTATTACATCCTTTTCTTAATTAGTGTGTGCACTATTGTGACTATTCTTAGCATTGTCGTAAAGAATTTTGTTCATAATGAATGTTGTCCATTTTTACAGCTATACCAATTTAACACAGGGCGCGAACAGTGAATATGTAATTTTCATCCTTTGCAGATGTATTTTAACATTACCAATGACAATTACAAGGGCAAAACTCCTATAATATACTTAGGTCACTGAAAATGAGAACCAAGGATTTATCCATAGGGGATGCCATCTGATTTCTGTTCAATGCGTCTGATATCACCATAGACACTATCCATCGAACTGTCAGATTTCCCCCAAACACAATACTGCCAAGAGTCACAACCCCAACAAGATTGCACTCCTTCGCAGTCATCATATACTAAATGAGGAGTAAAATTCTTCATTCATTCATTCTTGCAAATACTCCATCATTTGCTTAAGAATATTAAGGAGATGTATGCTATGCCATCTCACACATATTATCTATATTGAAGTTAAGCTCAAGCTGTGAAGGCTCTTAGAAAGTCTATCACTATAACTCAGATACAGTATGATAGCTCTAAGAATACATTTGTTATTTGTTTATATATTCTTAAGATAATATAGAATATTTAGAATATTTAAAA
>RQIL01018320.1:0-10346 GCA_003951145.1 Jimgerdemannia lactiflua | reverse complement strand
TAGTCCTTATTACTAGTATATTGCTATTAGCAAATCAATAGTATAATCAGACCTTACCACTAGAATATAGTAGATATATATATATAATACTCTAAAGATAAGAGTAAATAAACCTCAGTTAGTTTAAGTTTGAAGTAAAAAGGAAGTTTATAGAAAAATATACTATTTCTAAAAAACTAGATAATTCTGAGATATAAGATAACTAGAGCAATAATCACTTGAGGTTTAAGTTAAAGAATTTCTCTTGCTATAGACTACTATGGAAAATAGATCCAGTTATACATTCAGGCTATATATCTAAGAAACTCAAGAATATAAGACTAAAAGAACTGCTAAACTACTTAGTAATAAGAAATCTCAATGTATAATATGAACAATTGACTCATTGATATAAATAATTCTTGCTATCAATCTTTGATATATGATTTGAATGATTATCATTTGATCACTAATCTAATAACAATGAAAATACTATGACCTTTCAATCTGAAGATATTAATATACTTTATAAATAGTATATTGAGCTATACTTAAAGTCTTTTAGACATACAAATCACATACCACATTTTGGGGACTCAACTGGGAAAGTTTTCTAAAGATTTGACCATTTGGCTCAAGAATCCAATAGCTATATATAGTGGAGAATTCAGTAGAAAATAGTCAGTAATAAGATCAGGACCAGTAATAGTCTACTTCAGAAAGAGAAGTCCATACTATTGTTAGGACAGCTCTTACTCTATTCAGAACCTGTAGTCAGAACTAAATTAGAAGAAAGAAGTGACCCAGATTATAGTTTAATCTTAAGAGAAAGAAGGCAACTCAGTGAACAACCAGAATATATTCAGACTCAAGGCCTAATTTAAGAGAAAGACCTCTCTAAAAATCTCTCTGAAGAATACCAGACCCTAATCTATAGGAAGAATTCAGATAGAAGTAACTATATTATTACTGCTATTACTTAGACTATACTATTAAACCAAGTATACTTTGAAAGATCTGAAGAAGAGAAAGACTATCATTCTTATAACCCTGAGCAAAATAATGATTAGAGAAGTCAATCAGACTACTTTAGGGATAAATTCAACCTATATCACTACTTAGATAGTGATATAGACCCCCAGTAGAGCAAACAGATTCACAATAGTAAGGAGTAGACAAACTTGATATCAGCTATATCAGTTCTCTTCAAATTACCTAAGTCTCAGTATTCTGGTTACTTATACTCTACTATTATCTATAAGAAATAGAAAACTCTAACTCTCTTAGTATCTTAGTATTTGGTAATCTCTATTAGTCAATTAAAGAATTACTACTATTAAGAACTTCTATCTCTATATTGATTAGGAGGGCCAGATTTCCTACATTCTCACCTAAGTATTACTCTTTGCCACTACTCTCAGTACATTAGGTATCAATACTATTTCCACTTCCTCCTTCTTAAGGACCTTTAAGAAATCCTACTTCTGAATTAGATTCAGATAGTAAAGATAGTAAAGATAGTGAAGATAAACTAAACATAAGTTACCTTTAGAAATTCTATAGTATAGACAATAAAGATATTGAAGAGTTCTTTAGAAAGATTGAAGTACAAGTAGCTGCTAAACAATGGAACTCCTAGAGAAAGCTCAGAATTATAAAGTCATTTCTAAGAGACCTTACTTAATAAAAGTACAATCAAGCAAAGCAAAATAGAGATGAAATCTATAGAAAAAAATAGAATGCCCACCTTCAATCAAAAGAAATTATATAGTAAGATATAATATTCATAAGGTCTGGCTCTGTACCCAGTTCAATGGTTTTAAGCATCAATAAGAAGTATAAGAGACTTTGATCTATATGAGCTAAGCTGCTAATAAAACTTCAAAAGGCTTCTATCATTAGATCTAAGCTCAGATAATTAAGACAAACTTATAACCCATAGTTTAACTAGTTCTGATCTCAACTATCTTCCTTAATAGCTTATACTTAGAACTCTAAAGACAAGTTATAAGAATGAGTTATTGAAGTATTGAGTAGCAAGTTATTGGAGTATAAGGATATTGGAAAGTAGACTATAGATCAGCCCAGCAAGTATAAGAGTATTATGAACCAGTTCAAGCCAAGATATCAAGGATCTACAGAATAACTATAGAATAAGAGAATATCCACTTAAGAGCTCAGCTAGCTAGCTATAAGAATAGACTCCTCTTCTCAGTTCTGATTCTATTCAGACAATAGCAGCAATAGTAGCCACTACCAAAAGTTCAAGAGAACCTTATGATAATACTCACTAAGTAAATAAAAGACCTAACAATCATAGTTGTCTAGTTGAAAAATCAAGAAGAAAGGTAACAAGATTATTGCCAAGATAATAAACCAGACTACTAGTAATAAAATAATAAAAGTTCTACTCAGACACTACCAGCTATAACTACAGACCCATTAGTAATAAGTTTCTATACTCTAATATATTTTAACTATAGAAATCAAGATCACATCTAGAGGTTTTATTTAAAAAAACAATCTCAGTCCAATAATAGAAATATTAACCTTATCTAAATAGATGATGAGACTTAAGAAATAGAAAAAGAAGTAGTCTAGCTTTATGGTCAAAATAACATCTATCCTGTAATGGTTCTGGTTTCTTAAATGAGGAAGCGACTTAGTTCTAGTAGTTCAAAGTAGCTCGAAGAGTTACTAAGAGTTCAGAAAGATCTTATGACTTTTGAGAGAAAATATTCTGAGCTTTATTTGAGAGAACAGAGAGAATATTTATACAAAATATGAAAGAAGGATCTGGAAGGACCTGAGAAATCAATGGAAATGCCAAGAGAAAGGTTCTTGACAATGATGACAAATAAAGATCTGCAATATTCCATAAAGTTCCATAACTAGCTAAGACTGGAACAGAAGTGACAAGAATGTTCTAGCTGTGGCTTAGTGCTGAGAGATGATTTCTAATCATTTAGAAGATACTGGAAGGTTACAGAAAGTACTAGAAAGATAAAGAAAAAGAAATAAACTATACTAAAATGTTACATCTCCCCCTCCTTAAAAATTAATGTCCTCATTGAGTTTGGAAGGTAACACAAGAAAATAAAACCAAAAGAAAATACAAATAAAATATATCAGCTCATTAGTAAGGACTGACCATCCTTGTATAAGGTAAGAGCCAAAGTATTATCTTTATCAGATGAGAACTGGTTTAAACCTCATTAGTTGTAGGGTTTATAGAGTTCTTTTGTAGATCTTGTTGCTGATGCTGTATCTCTTAGAGTGCCCCAATGCATAATATATCTAATCAGTACAGTATGTTGTCTACTATCTAAGAGGAGAATCTCACAGACAGTCAATGAATTCCTTTTTGCTTGAACTCTTGAATGAGGTCTTTGGAGTTCTTGAGATTGGTGACAGGTTCCCAGATAGTATTATATTCAGGGTAGTCCATCTACTTGACTAGGTATTCTGTATGATGGTATCAGACTTGTTTGTCTAAGATTTTCTCAACTTTGTACTCAATGTGGTCTTCAACCATAACTGGTGCTGAGGGTGTCAGAATTCAGCCAGAGTAAGGGAGTAACTGGTTCTAGGCCTTGAGTTGTGACATATAAAATACTAGATATATTTGCATGGTTGATGGTAGACTAAGATGATAAGAGTAGGTAGAGACTTACTCAGTAATCTTGAAAGGTCCAAGGTACTTGGGTTGGAATTTGGCTGACTGGTAGTCAACTTGAGATTGAGCCTTGATATTGTTGGCTTTAAGTAGAACCATATCTCCAATAGTGTAGGTGATATTATGATATTTCTTGTCTATATACTTAGCTTGATGTTGCTGAGCCTTTAGCAGATTCGTGGTCATGATCTTGAGGAGAGAATCTATTTTGTCAATAAGGTTCTGGGCAGTGGGGACTTGTGTGTGACTGGATTACTGGAATGAGACTAGACTTGTAGGGGTCTCAGGATTTTGACTGTGTAGTAACTGAAAAGGGGAAAGACCAGTAGATGATTGAACTGTATTATTGTAAGTGAACTCAGCATAGGTCAGATAGTGATCCCAATCATCTTGCTTATAAGACACATAGTTTCTGAGTATTTGTTTAAGTATTCTGTTCATTCAATTGGTTTGTTCATTAGTTTGAGAGTGGAAGACAGTAGATATAGCAATCTGAGTTCTAAGAATCTTGAAGAGCACTTACCAGAAGTAACTTGTGATTTGGGGTCATGGTTACTAACAATTACTTAGAGAAGTCCATATTGGCAGAAGATAGATTTGAAGAAGATTCTCATAATTTCAGAGGCAGTAATATTGGTTATGGTTGGTTTGGTGATTGTAATCTTGGTGAGATGGTCCACAAATATGATGATGGTATCATAGTCTGATTTAGTTTGTGGAAGTTGTACAATGAAGTCTATTCTTGCTCAAACTTCTTGGTCAGAATCAGCAATAGTTGTAGAAGACTAGTGGGTGTTTGATTGCTTGACTTGTTTCTTTGGCAAAGATCACAGCTTTGAACATACTTCTTGATTTCCTTGAGCATATTGGGACAGTAGTAGTCTCATTGAATGTTCTTGATGGTCTTCTCAGTTCCAAGATGACCAGCTAGTAGGGAGTCATGATGTTTATAAAGAATCTTGTATTATAGTTCTGGGTTGATGGGAATATAGACCTTGTCTTGATAGTACATAAGGTTGTCCTTGAAGGTCTACTTTTCTTTGAATTCCTTGGTGTCCTTTTGTAGAACCAGAGAGTCTTATTTGTAAGCTGTTTTGATCTGGTTAAGGAATTTGGGCACCACAGTGATATATAAAATGGCAGCAAGGTCAGGCCTTCTTGAGAGCATGTCTGGTACAACCAGGGTTTTGCCAGGCTTGTAAATGATATTCAGAGTAAAAGTCTGAAGTAGCTGACTCTACTTGGCTTATTGATAGAAAAGAGTTGGTTGGGCATTAATGTACTGAAGGGATCTGTGATTGGTGATCATATCCAACTCAACTCCTTCTAAGTAGTGTTGCCAGGTCTTAAGGGCATGAATGATTGCCAAGAGTTCCTTTTCATGAGTGGTTAGCTTTTGCTCTACAGGGGATAATTTCCTTAACTCAAATGCAATGAGTCTGTATCCTTGACCATCATCTTGAGAGATGACTGCACTGATTGCAAAGTTGAATGTATCAGTGGTAACAGTGAACTTTAAGTTTGGGTCCATGTTTCTAAGGACAGATGTGTGGGTCAGATGGTTCTTGAGTTCTTAAAAGGCCTATTGACAGAAGGTGTCCCAGATGTAGAGAACATAGAGGTTGGAGTTGGGTTCCTTTTGCAGGAGGTTTGTTAAAGATTCTGCTATGCCAGAGAAGTTCTTAATAAATTGACAGTAGTATCCAGCCAGACCAAGGAAGGACCTAAGTTCTGTGAGACTTGCTAGTATAGGCCACTGTTCAATAGCTTGTATTTTCCTTAGGTTGACTTGAATTCCTTTGGCTGATATAATATATCCAAGGTATTCAACTTGATCTTTAAAGAACTCACACTTCTTGAGCTTTGTATAAAGCTTGTATTCATGGAGGATCTTGAGGACTTGTTTGATATATTTGAGATATTCTTCTTCAGTGCTACTGAAGATCAGGATGTCATCAATATACATGAGTACAAAGATATAGAGCTGATCTTTGAAGACAGTCTGCATGAGGTCTTAAAAGGTTGCTAGCATATTGGTGAGACCAAAGGCCATGACTAGAAATTCATATAGTCCAAATGGTATCATGAATGCTGTCTTGGGTATATCTTCTGGCTTAATGTGAATTTGGGAATATCTAGAGATAAGGTCAATCTTAGTGAAGTATTTGGCATTCTTGAGAGCATCAAATATTTGGTCAATGAGTGGTAGTGGGTAATGATTCTTGACAGTAATCTTGTTGAGTATATGGTAGTCTATGCACATTCACAAGATATCATCCTTCTTCTTGACGAATAAGACTGGGGAGCCAAAAGGTGACTTGCTTGGCTAAATGGCTCTTCACTCAATAAGTTCATTAAGTTCCTTCTTGACTGTTTCAATTTTGAGTGGTGATATGCAGTATATCTTCTTCTTAGGAATGGCCACATCTGGTACCAGCTTGATTTAGTGGTCATGGTCTCTTGAAGGTGGTAGACCAGGTAGCTTGTCTGGGAAGACATTCTTGTACTTGTTCAGCAGTAGCTTAATACTTTCGCTGATTGATAGTTTCTTGTCTTTTTTCTTAGATTGGATCAGTACAACAAAGGCACAGATAGCTTTCTTGAGGGCCTTCTTGAACTGAATTGCCGAAAGGGTTACAATTAGAGTTTTCATCTAAGTCTTGTCTAGCTTGATTGTAATATTGACTCCATCTTGAATCAGGGTAACTTCATTCTTGATGCAATCAATGTGTGGGTTGTGTCACATAAGCCAGGGTTTGCCTAAGATTAGGTCATGATCTCCTAGGGGTACCACTTCAAAATCTAAACATTCCTAGTACTTCTGAATCTTGAGGAGAAGTTTAGTGGCAATTGAGTCAATTGGTAGAGTGGTGTCACCATCAGCTGTGACAACTCCACCATTCTTGCTGGCTGGCTTGGTGAGAATCTTGAGTTTGTTAATGAGGTTCTTATTGATGAAGTTTCCAACAGCTCTGCTGTCTATGAGGACATCTAGTTCTTGACCTTTAACTAGACCTTTGAAGATGAGCATTGAGTTGGCTCGGTTCTCAGCTATGCTAGCAACTTGATTAGTACTGCCAAAGTCTTTCTGATCTCGCTTGATTGGGGACAACTTAGTGACTTCCTTGATGGCAGGCAGAGTGGCTTGCTTCAGAATGAGCTGTGTGATTCTGTCACCTTCATTGACAGTATAAGGTTTGTCCTTGTGGTTGACTAGTAGGACTTGCATTTCTCCTCAGAAGTCAGGGTCAATGACTCCAGTATTGATATCCAGTGAGTACTTGACACTGAGACCAGATCTTGGAGCAATTCTTGCATAATGTTCCTTGGGTATTTCGACTGCAAGGCCAGTTGGAATGAGCCTTCTTTCATGGACAGGAATAGTGACTTGTTGAATGGATTGAAGGTCTAAACCAATGGCTCCTTCTGACTGTACTTAAGGAATCTAGGCCTTGGGGTTGACTCACATGAAATTGAGCATAACTTCTTATTTGACTTGTTGACCTTGAGTGTCTTTGGACAGGACCAGAATTCTCTTGGGTTCAGTAGTCTTCTTGGGACATTTAGTAGCGATGTAGCTAGACTGTTGGCAAAAGAAGCAGACTCCAGTCTTCTTGAGGTGCTCCTTTTCCTTAGGTGTAAGCTTATTCTTCTTGTTCTTATCAATGGTTTCTAAATCCATAGAGACAGGTCCAACAGTTCTGACTTTGGTTTCCTCCCTCCTGAGGTTGTTGTTGAATGGCAGTCTCTTCTGCTTGAAGTAGTTGCCATAGGTAATGATATTAAACCTATCAGCAATTTTCATTGCAGTGTCTAGGTCTTTGAGTTCTTCTAGTTCAACATGAACTCGGGTTTGTCCCTTGAGACCTTGGATGTACTTGTTGATCTTCTCGTCTTCAGTGATATGAGGTAGCTTCAGTAAGATAGACAGGAATTGTATATTATACACTTGTACAGACTTGAGTTGTTTGACATTTACCAGGCAGTCTTGCACAATCTTGGTGCTATTGATAGGCTTGAATTGACCCTTAATAGCATCTGAGAATTCACCCCAGACCTTGATTCAGCCAGAGAATCTTGTGTTCTGGACATGATTTCACCACTGGATTGCAGCATTCCCTTAAAGGAGTGTGGCAGCAAATTGGACTAGTACTGCTTCATCCAAATTGGTCAGTTCACCATACTGCTCCAATTGAAAAAGCCAAGCATCAGTAGACAGTCCTTCTCTTTGGCCATCAAAGGTATCAGGCTTCTGAGGCTTGATGGTAACTGCTATTGGAGATACTATTGTAGATACAGATGTAGGCTATGCAGGAGCTTTGCCCTCCTTCTTGTCCAATCATTCTTGAAGTTGGGAAATTTGAGCCAATGCGGTGTGCAAGAGGCTTTCTAGAGTCCTGGATGACTGGTTAGGGATTTTGTCCTCTTTTTCTTATTGAACATAGGGAGTGTTCTGTGGGACATAGTTATTGTAAGAGGCATTATAGGTGTTGTTATCTCAGGCATCAGCATTGGGGTCCATAGATATGGTGTTTGACTAGTTCTTGAGAGGTTTCTTGTTTAGGCAAGGTGTAACTTAACTGCTGCTACCAAGTGTAATAGTTCTGGTTTCTTAAATGAGGAAGCAACTTAGTTCTAGTAGTTCAAAGTAGCTTGAAGAGTTACTAAGAGTTCAGGAAGATCTTGTGACTTCTGAGAGAAAATATTCTGAGCTTTATTTGAGAGAACAGAGAGGATATTTATACAAGATATGAAAGAAGGATCTGGAAGGACCTGAGAAATCGATGGAAATGCTAAGAGAAAGGTTCTTGGCAATGATGACAAATAAAGATCTGCAATGTTCCATGAAGTTTCATGACTAGCTAAGACTGGAATGAAAGTAACAAAAATGTTCTAGCTGTGGCTTAGTGCTGAGAGATGATTTCTAATCATTTGGAAGGTACTGGAAGGTTATAGAAAGTACTAGAAAGATAAAGAAAAAGAAATAAACTATACTAAAATGTTACATATCCATACTATAAAGCCTTTCCTTCTAAGGTAACTTAGAATGCTACTTCAGTACAGACTAGAGGACAAGAAAGATCTCCAAGGACCCCACTCTTACTACTACTATTAGTAATAATATCCACAGATAAGTATCTAAGATATGGTTATTTCTCTTCAAATACCTCTCAGAAAAATAACAAGTAAGTCAGAAGAGATACTTCTATACTAGAAACTGGTCCATCAAAAGTATCAAGAAATACTTTCTGCCAGATTATAAAAAAGATAAGCATATGAGTATGAAATTCTCAGTAGACAAAATGCCCAACAGAAATAAGAGACCTTATCCCAAAGAATCTAGAAACCAAAAGAACAATAAACCCCATAAAGCAGTCTCACTTTGGAAATATATTTATATATATGTAGAATATAGGTCTTATAGTTGAGCAAGTTCTTAAGAATATACCAAAAGTTAGGTGAAAATTTCTAAAGAAAACTAAAGAAGATATTAAGAGACTTTTTGTCTAAAAACTATATATATAAGAGCCCAGTACTATCCATGTGGTTCATAAAGGTTAGTGCTAAGAATATCAATCTACAAAACTTACTAATGGAAAAATATATAGAGAAAATGTTAGAATTCTTATTAATACTGAAGCAGTAATCTATATCATTACTCAAAGAATACTAAAAAGAATTAGATGAAGAATCAATAAAGGAATCAAAGCAAAAGTCATTATAGTAAATGGATCAGTATCTATATTCCTTGGACTTATCTGAGATATCTCCATTTAAGTTGAAAAAGTCTACCTCAATATACTCTAAGTAGTTATAACCCCTATAATCTCCTATAATCTGATCTTATGGAACTGATTGATTGTACTAAGTTGGAGTCAATATATATAGATATTAAGAGATAACTTCTAGTCTTTTCTATCTATGAATAGTAGTATAAAGTATCTATTGAGTTAAAGAGATTATTAAGAAAAGTAAGTTAGATCTCTGAGACAGAATAATAAGAACATGATATATAATATTTTAGTATAGTTTACTTCTTTTTCTTTGTCTTTTTTTGAACATTCTATAATCTTCTAGTACTTTCTGAATACTTAGAAATTCTTTTTTGGTACCAAGTCTTAGCTAGAATATTTTTGTCACTTCTTTTCTAGTCTTAGCTAGTTACAGAACTTCATGGAAACCTATAGAACTTTATTTGTCATCTTTGTCAAGAACTTCCTTTTTAGTATTTTCTTTGATTTCTTAGATCCTTCCAGATTCTTCTTTCAGATCTTATATAAATATCCTCTTTATTCTTATAAATAAAGCTTAGAATATTTTCTTTCAGAACTTATAAGATCTTCCAGAACTCTAAGTAACTCTTTAAGCTACTTAGAAACCTCTCAAAGTATCAGTTACAATTAGTGCTTCCAATGAATTGAATTGAATTGAATTGGACCTAAATTTGATTCAATTTGAAAATTTTGAATTGAATTGAGGCCCAATTCAATTTGAATCAATTTAAATTAAGGTTCAATTCAATTCAAAGTCTGATTCAAACTCTATTTTTATAAATTGAATAACTTGATAAATACACATCCAAATTCAATAATCTTTAGCTTGTTAGATTCCTCTTATATAGGGGAATCTAACAAGCTAAAGATCATTAAATTTGGGAGCACTAGTTACAATACCATAGATGCCAGTAGCT
>RQIL01018309.1:0-10348 GCA_003951145.1 Jimgerdemannia lactiflua | reverse complement strand
AAAAAAAAAAAAAAAAAAAAAAAAAGATTCTAGAACATAGTGCTTTACCAGTAGGCTGGATCCTGCGTATGCGTTGAAGAGGCCGCCAAGGCTAGTCAATAACAAGGAGCGCTGGCAGAGTGCGGTTGCATAGTGTCCATTGATGTAGAACAAGATGCTGCTTCCGAGAACGACGACGACATAAGTGACAGCTACAGTCGTAAGCGCGGCCGCGCGAGCAACGTCGGTACCACATTCTGGGTCGACCATGTAAGGGGCGACGTCATGAAGCGAAGGCTCGACAACGCCCTCTGTAACAACTTTTTAGCGGAAATAAATACACAAGATAGCTTTATCGGTCCTTGTTCCAATTCGATCCTAGATGGAACAATCAGAGACATGGCACAGGGTTTTTCCGAGAGGACATTGGCCACGCTGAATCTGTCAAACGTTTGTACCCGATCACTGCCATTTCCGGGTAGCCCCGAGCAATACTTGCATGTTAAGGTTTTTAAGTGCGTATGTTTAAAACGAGGTACCCTCCCCAACCCAGGCTCGCCGAGATGTATGCGGAGTCGCGAAGGAGCAGTTCGCCCCGTTAAATCTTCCGATAAGACCTCAATTGGAAATCGGCATCGTCTTCGACCCCAGAGCTATAGGATTAGTGTAGTTACACCATAACCTAATCACGCCTTAGTGATGAATTAAGACTTGTAACGTGTCGAAAAAGGGAATGGCGCCATCGCCGGCTTCTGGCACATTTAGGAAACTGGCAGAAGTATAAGCGAGCTCGGCATGTAGGCCGTGGACTCCGTATAATAATTATACTAATAGCGATTTCCCATTACACGTTTTCTTGGTCAATTGATTGGTTTATAGTATTTATAGTAGTGATATCATAAGCGAAGAACATGTACATACAGTGCCATAGGATAATTATTGGCCATCCAGCAAAACCCAGAAATATGCGGGCGCTGTCTCTATGTATCCTATAGACGGCATTTAAGGCCTCATAATTCGCGAGAGAGCATAGTGAGATAAGAGTATCAACTATAAAATAAAATGAAAAGCTCGATAAACTGGTGAGCTACTCCTAAAAGACCGCTTGCGCTCAAATATTAGCATCCTCCACCAAATACCCTCCCAAGAACTTGTCCAACTCCCCACCTTCGACTTCCTCAGCCGTGGCACTGAAAGCTATATAGAGATCGGGCCTGACCAACAGTACAGCCTGCGATCCCATCTTCACTCCGAACAGGTTGTGCAGTACTGGGTGCGTCTCCACAAACGTCTTCTCCACATAATTCTCCGCATCATCGAAATCACCTTGAGATATCCCATTGACAAAGGAAATAACCACAGGCGTAATCGTCTTTCTGTATCGCCTAGACACATCCAACACCTTCCCGACCAACGCGTTACTCTCCTGTGTTACCCCGTTTCCGCCTGAGAACAGAAAGAGAGTGTGCGTCGTGGTCCCGCGAATGACATCATAGAGCATCAGGGTGGCATGGCCCGGTCGAAATCGAGGCATTTTGAGCGTGCCGTCGTGGAGATGCTCACCCGGCTCGATGAGGCACGATGGTTTGCCGAGGAAAAGAGAGAGGAACCATCCCAGCCAACCTTGTCGGCGCCGCTTTTGTCGCAGAATGGAAGGGGTAGGATGGTTCAGCGGGGAGTCGCGATAGCCGATATTGGTGCCCATACCCATCGCGCGCACCTCTTTCTGGAAGCGCTCGCTCCGGAAAAAATGCGGTATTATGTACAAGCGGGCGAGGTAGACGAGGTAGTTTTGCTGGCTGATAATTCGGGTGAGATAAGACGTCGCCTTGACGACATTGTTGCCGATTGGTTCGCGCTCGGCGTTGTAGCTGTCGAGCAGTAGCTCCGCATCCCTGACTTTGCCTTGCACAACAAAGGCTAGTTTCCAGCCGAGGTTGTGAGCTGTGGAATATTATCGAAGATGAGAATGTGAACATTATATGGTATATGTAAAAAAATAAAATGTAGCCCCTACACCAAATAAATAAATAATGTACACACCATCTTGAACGCCGGTATTTAAACCTTGCCCGCCCTGATCATATCAAGTAAACAACAAAGTGAGTTTCATTAGCATGTAATCATACAGTACATTACGCGAAGAACCATCCAAATACTTACGACTGGTGAATGACAATGGGCGGCATCGCCTATTACGGAATTTAATGTTATTGTCACCAGGTTAACTCAAATCGTGAGAAAAACTTATCGTCCAAACCATATCTCCCTTCCCAAACGATTCGATCCGCATGCCCATTCGAGTGCTACACTCAGCTCACCCGCAACAAAAACCCTCCCGCGTCGAAGCCCATTCACCATGCGCTCGTTGATACGGAAGGTGGTAATCCAGGAGGGGTTCGATATGGAGATCTTCGCCGGCGCGATGCGATGGTCCACCAGGGCTTGCACATCCTCAAGCGTGAGTTCCTTGCGCTGCACGGGAGCAACGTGTTGATGGCGCTCGTCCTGGATGCCTGATGTTTCGGAGGAAGCGGAACGGGTGTGAAGCGAAGGTTTGAGATGATTCAGCATTTGAATTTGTTTTGATTGCGTAGGATCAAGATGTATTCTACTCGGCCACACAAACGGTTTCTATTATACAATATGTGCAAAGATATGCATATACACATACCATGTGTAACCTTTGCTGATTTATCATAGCCGAAGTCTCCGAGATTAGCGATAATGCGGAACTGCCCCTGCCCTCTACGATCTTCGAAAGGGAGGAAACCGCAAGGCCCTGAAAAAACAATAAAATATCAAAGTGAGTACTGAGCTCAGGGAAATTGAGGGGCAATGGAAAAACTTTGGCAAGAAGACAGCGGATAATATTTACCATCGGGGTGAAGGAAGATGTGCAATTCGTCAGTAGCAAGGGTCGGAATGTCCACATCGGCGAGGGCCCACTCGGATTTGTATGCTTTCCCTAGGAATTGACATGACAAACCAAAGAATGTTAAAAAAAAAGACTCCCCTGTATAGTATAATTTCAAAGCTGGCGTATATACATGCAAAGAACGGAGAGGCGTCACACCTTCAAAGGCCCAATCCGACTTGCCCTTCCTCACCGTCGAATGCACTCCGTCGCACCCCACGATATATTTGGCCTTCACAATCTCCTCCTCCATCCCACCGTCTGGAGTCGGACGCGTCACCGTGGCGACGACCACATCCTCGAGCTCGTCCTCGGTGTATTTGACCAAGGTCGTGCTGCGCTCGACAATCGTCACGTCGCTCCCCGAAGCCTTACGCAAGGATTCCTCTAGGAATTGTTCCGTGTACTTCTGCGAGACGAAGAGGATGTATGGGTACGGCGAATCGGCGCCAAAGGTCGTGAATTCGGCAAGTTTCTTGTCGCCGTTGTACAAGGCGGCCCGTTTGGGGATGCTGCCTCGAGCGAGGAAGGGTTCCATGAGGTTTCTGGCAGTTGCAAGAGGAAGCCATGAAGTTAGACAAAGGTGAACAACGATTAGGGACGTTGAGGCGAATCAGAAATTATGCATCAATTAAAAGGAGGATTGTTACCTGTTATCAAAGGTCTCCAGTGTTCTCGCCACGAATCCCATCGCCTTGGAGTGTATGGATCCAACGTCATTTTTATCAATGATGCGGAACTTACACCCATAAAGCTGCAGTTCGTTCGCAAGAAGCAGGCCCACCGGCCCGGCTCCGACGACAAGCACGTCGAGGACGTTTTTATCGGATGGCGTTTGAGTCATGAGTAGAGCGAGGGTGAAAAGGGTTTGGTTGTGTTCGCAGGGAAGTGTATTGTTAATTTTCTGCAGAATTCGAAATTGATGAGCAGGTGGCCATTTATACGGAGTTGCTCAGGTGGTTGCCCAGCTGGCCAGCAGCGTGACCGCCAAGTTTGGGGTCCGTGCGCGCAAGCTCGGCATGCTTGCACGCAAGCTCGGCATGCTTGCACGCAAGCTCGGCACGCGGCACGCGGCGCGCTGTTAAGGGGTTCGGAACTTATGTTTACATATATATATATATATATAAAATACATATTTACCCCACTTTGATCAGGGATGTTGCCACGTTGATTATTCAGCCGTATGTGCGAAATGTTGGTTGGTCGGACTAGAAAACTGCGTCGCAATGTTTGGAGTGTCATTTCCTTTGGGACGTTTGTATACACAAGTATATGGATACCAATGTCGCTATATTATTAATGACAAAAAAATATATTCCGCCTAGGCATTGGAGTGCCGAGTCTTGGCAGATGGAACCACAGTCACAGCTAATACCCAACGGACCCTTCACGTCATGAAGAGGGAACTGGGCTTTTTTTTTTTGTCTTTCACGAATTCGATTCCCCCTCTTCCTCTTCAATTCACAACGATAGTCCCTTTTCAAATTCTTCCGCTTAATCCACATAGTCGTCCCTCCTTTGCAACAGCATTACCATAAAAACCATCGATTACGTATCTTAAAGCATGGCTTCTCAACGCTATCTGCCATCCTTGGATGACGCCGACAGTCATATTCTGGCACCTCACGCTATCCTTTCGTGCAAGGCTGTGCGGCTCACAGACTTCACGACTATAAAGGGATTGAATGCCTTTATCAACCTGTCTTTGCTAGCCATTCCGTTTACGTTAACTCAAACCAAATCGCTCCCGCCTGTTTGGTTGTAGATTTGACTAGAACTCTCACCTCGCTAGTATACAGCCAGTATCCAACCCTTTTCAAAGTTGTTATACGACGAAAGACCCAAATTTCCTTCATCAAGAACCAAGCAGCACGCGAACAAGGAGTACAAGCCTGGGTTTCATAGAGATGAAGTTGTTACTCTCGGGGTTTGATGCGATGCGACGGTACATTACTATGACGTTACGCGATGCAGTTACTTTGTTTCCCAAGGCGTCACACCTCAATTAATAGGACGTTAAGTGTGGTCGCTTGCCATACAAAACAATCAAATAAAATAGATAAAAAAAAACAAAAAGGCATAAAACGCTTCTCAGCGAGCAATTGGATGAACTTCGTGTTGCCTGGTCCTGCAAATGGGTCGCCGCGTCGAGGTCCGGAGAGAGGTTCGAAAACATGATGCCCAAAAAAACCATCTCGCAAGCTACACACGTACCGCGGCATCAACTGAGAGGAATATTCCCGCATTGCGCGTTTCGTGACGACAATAAAGGATCGAAATCCTACTCACGTCCTCCACGTACCAGTGAAATGAAAAAGGCGTCGGCGGCTTGAATATGTACGGGAGTCTGGGGGGAGTGCTATGATATTTATTAAAAGAGTGGTCGGAGGAAATGAGATAGTTATTTGTTATGAGCGGCATACAAAAAGGTCAGCTCAGCCCTGCGTGGGATTTGCACCCACACCACGCCCGCAGCAGCGGGATGCGTCGCAGTTCTGAGTTGGCGAGCAGGGCGAAGAGTATCTTGCTTAGGAACGAGAAACAGAACAACGCAGACGGCGCGAGCGCAACCAGGGGACGGAAAAAAAATGGAGTACGTGTAGATCACCCTTGTGAGGCGACGGCAATGAACGACCTTGAGTGCTGACGGTAGTGAGAGAAAGGGCAGAGGCCACACCTCTAAACGCATTACGGTCAGCGCCCACGCATACATGGAACTGGAAGGGTATCCACCTGGTCCACGACTTGTCCCCCTGGGAGGGATAAGACGACTACTGTACCCGGTGAGTTGGACAGCCACCTGGGATGAATGGGAATGCCGTGCAACTTCTCCCCCAAGCCATAGCTATGTCCAACCCGATCTTCGTGGGAGGCTAGGTGTACGACGGGTTGCGCTGGTGGGGCGCGCACCCCGGTAATGATGGATAGGGAAAAAATGGACGCGTGTGTGGCTCTATTTGTACACGCTTACGTCGCTGCTATCGTCATCGCGACCAACCGTATTGCATAACCAATACAAATCTCCAACCATCCTTGCAATCCACCCAGTCGAACAATTTGCTGAACAGCATAGTCTTCTAAAAGTTATAACAAATACATGTACACTCCTTCTGAAGTTGGCTACTATAACCAGAAGGATACGCTCCCCTCCAATCAGTCTACCAAATGAAAATAATCGTCTTTCAAGATAAAGAAATCACAGCAAGAAACGAATACGCGCCATAAAAGCACGCCAAGCACGCTGCAAGCTTGCTCACCCAGCGCAACCAACACATAAGCAACAGAAAATAATACTATAATGTACATGATGCATGAATATGAAACGAACACGCAGTCCCCACCTCATCCACCACACAAGGAAGACGCTCTCCGCGTCCCGTCATCCCAATCCACAAATTCACACCCATCTACTGCCCCTCCCCGCCCTTCGCCCAATCATCCGGCTGCGCCTCCTCGTCCGCAGCGCCAAACAAACTCTGATCCCCCTTCCGCTCCCAATCAAACCCCTCGCCGCCGCCCAGCCCGGGGGTCTCCTCGCCCCAGTCCAGATCCCTGAGCGTGTTGACGATCTCGGACGCCGTGGGCCTGTCCTCAGGCCGCGGGGACATCATGGCCTTGAGCAGCGTGAGGATGTCCTGCGGGACGGGCTCGCCGTTCAAGTATCGCACCACGCCTGTGTGGGATTCCCGCCACGTCGCCGGCGAGTCTTTAGCTGCCATCGTGCGAAGGCTCTCTTCCCATTCCCAGAAGCCCCCCTTGCGAACCCAAACGAGGAGCTCGATAGGGGAGCGGATGAGGAGGTAGGGCTCTTCGCCTGTGACACCGATGACGAAGAGCGTTACGCCCAGCGAAAAGATGTCGACGGGGTACGAGTACGGGCGCGGCGGGCTGCTGAGGAGTTCAGGCTAAGCCGAGGAAAGATGGTTGGGTAGGAGGTGGATCAGGGAAATTGATGGGTTTTATCAAATATCAAGAATTCATCTTCTTGCCATATATTCATAATCCCATGTCATACTTACTGGCGAATACGGTGGGGTTCCCTTCCCAAGCCCATCCTGAAGCGTGTGCGTCGCGGGCGTGAAGACCGCCGTGCCGAAATCCGACAGTTTGATGTCCAGCATTTCCGTTAACTATGAGAGAAGATAGTGAAATCGACGGGTGTTCACACGAGCAAATTTCAGCAAAGTTAGTCTCATATATGCAGTCAGGTGGTCCATTGAGAAATCTCCCATTTATGGCCCCTCTCCTTCCTTACAACTTATACCCCCCCTTCTTCTTTTCACCAATCACCATCAACAACCACTCATCCCTCCAAATTTCCACCTCATTCTCCACTCACCAGCACATTATGCGGCTTAATATCGTGATGCACGAGCCCGACGGCGTGCACCCTTTCAACAGCGCTAGCCATCTGCCTGGCCCACTTCATCCACAGCCTCCGGCCAATCTTCTCCCGGTTTACCTGCACCCAGTCCCACAGGCTGCCGTTGGCGCAGTACTCAATCAGCAGGACGAGGCACGGGGACCAATCAACAGGGTCGGACGAGGACGACGAATCAGAGCGCAACGAGTCAGAGTGCGAGAAGGTGGACAGGTGGCGGTGGTGTCCGATGGGCGAGGACGGATTGCCGACGTGAACGCCGGACAATGTCGGCCTGTTGCCATCATTCGGTTGCGGCGAGGACGACGAGTGCATGGTCGTGGCCGCCGGCGCCTGGAATGAGGCCTCGTCTTTGACGCCGATGAGCTGGATGATGTTCTCGTGCTGCCCTCCGACGCCCATGAGGCGGCGCAGGATATACGCCTCGCTGAGTCCCAGGGTTTGCGATTCCTTGTTCGCGTTGAGCCGCTTGGCGGCACAGACCCTGGGTGTCGGGTGCGCCGGAGTGGTGTGGGTGGCCTTGTAGACCTCTGCGTGTCGGCCGACGCCGAGTAAGTTTTTCCGCGTCGGGAGGAGGACAAGACTGATGTCCTGAGGCGGGGTGAGCGTCGGACACGAGGGATCGAGCAGGATTGGCGGAGTAGTCGGGCCGAGGTGAGCCGGTGGGGAGGAGAAGGAGTTCGGGGAGATGAGGCGCGAGCTGCTGCTGCTAGTGAAGGGCGATGGGGATTGGATCGTGGATCTGGAGGCCGAGGGGTTGATTGTCCCAGATAATGGCGGGTTGGAGACGGCTGTGTCCCAGAATATGGCGTTTTTCTTCGACAGTCCTGACGATGCGCCCGGGGTCATGTCTAAGGCGTGTGGCGACATCGACGTGGTGTTCGAATCATCGGCATGCTGATTGTACGACGAGTGACCCCGGTACGCGCTCTCCTGGCGCGGCTTGAACGGGCTCTGCGGCGGGCGGAGGGAGGGCTCGGTGGAAGGCGGGGTATCAAAGATGGAATTGCGCGACGATTTGGAGCCGATGAAGGGGATGGTCGGGGCGAGGGATTGGGCGTCGAAAATGGAGTTCTTGGAAATACCACCAGAGTTTGGCGGCGAGGCCGTGCCCGTGGAGAAAGCTGAGGACGAACCGTCGCTGCTCGCGTCCGAGATGTCATCTGGCGCGGGAGGCTCGTAGAAAATAGAATCGGGTGTGAAGCCGTTGTGATCTCTGCGGACACGTGAGGTAACATGATCGATTGATGTTAATCGATCGATTGGGAAGTCTTTTGGACTTGCCGATATTATGTGGTGCTGCCGTTGGCGTTCGCCCACTCGGGATTCCGAGTGGAAAAAGCATACCACTGCAGTACCGCGGCTTCTTCGTCTCACCCTCTATCCTTTGTTTGCTCTTTTCTCCCATCCTCGGTCCCTGCGGACAACGACACTCGATGTTGCCTACCTCAAGACCTTGGGCACATCACCCTCCTGGTAATGATATTGGTGGAATTTCGCGGCGTCCTTGAAGTACTGTCCGGCGGCGGGGACGTACCGAGAGAAGTCAAGAGTGGACAGGGTTGCATCGTTGAGGTCGACGAAGGCGCGGGACGAAGAGGGTTGGTCCTGCGTGTAGTAGGCATTGGTGGTGGTAGTACTAGTTCTAACACGAGACGAGGAGGGGGGGGAGGGGTTCGGGGAGGGCCGTCTCGTTTGCGGGGCGGATATACTATTCATTTGGTATTCCCTGTTTCCAACGTGCACGCGTTGACAGGAATGGGATGGGTATGTCAGTTGGTATGGGAATGAGCGGGGTGGGGTGGGGTGAGGCGGGGTGGAGAGGAGGATAACGAAACTACTCGTCGTCGCGTGGCAACGGGTAATTTTTTATTTTTTTTGTGGCCCTATGCGTTGTCAGGTCTATGGTGGTCGGGTGTAATATAAGAAAGCGGGACAGGGCATGGTGGCTCGCTGTTGGTTGAAGATCACTTTTGCATTGCAAATTGTTTACAGAGCAGTCCTGTTCGGGAGGGCGAATCTTCAATCTGGCCACGTTTGGTACTGGGGCAATGCAACCGATCATTGCCCCAACAGAACCACGCATCTCTTGTGCTGACATCGTACAACCTGCTGCATTTATCGCGATGAAACCCATCTTCGTGTTGATGACAACAATCGCGATGGCCAGATCCACCAATGGTCGTAAATCTCTCTCTCTTTCTCTCTCTCTCTCTCTCTCTCTCACACGCCGCTTCATCGCCTTCATTCCTAGCCGTCATTGTTGCGTACTATCTATCTATCACATTCAACTTGCAGCGTTGACGAGACGTGGCGTGGCGGTCAACCCAGTTTGAACGCACCCACCATCCCAGCGAAAAAACAAAGTCATGCATAGCTTAACCGGTCCAAGTTGGGTTGGATGGAGAGAGATTTGCTAATCTGCCATGAGCGCGTGTCCAAGTGTCATAATCATCCGGCGGTCGCCTTTTTTCTCCATCGATTGAAACTGCAGACATTATGACAATATTGTTTTCACATGAGCTCCTATTCTTTGGTAATATCGTAAGCTGCTGCTTGTGAAACCGCCAAATCCGTGTCTTGGTCGGCATGTTTGTAGACGGGCGTCAAATCCCTCTCTGACAGAGCACAGAGCACATCGGTACTGTTTCATCCATCAAATACAGTCACCCACCCTGCCGGATCCGCCTCCCCCCTTCCCAAACACAACAAAACCTCGCTACTGATAAGTACGCCATGGTGTGGAGCCATATAAGACAATAAGGCCGGGCCTCCGGGCCCGCCGGTCAGCGACACCGAAACACCGATACTTGACAAAGTTCCACTGTGACGTCATGTCTACTCCTTCTCGAGTTACGCTCTCTCCAACCATTTCAGCTTGCGTCAGCGCTCAATGTCATCATTCCACAAGGTTACAAGGTTTAATTTGGATGCGTCAACTCCAAAACACCGCTTGTTTGCTGTCGTGGGAAACCCGCTCCCCCCGCATTTCTCAGATTCCCGTGAATAGAGAGGAGTAGAGATGCGTGGCCAGCACGCCGACTTTCATAGGTCAATAACAACGGAAGAAA
>RQIL01018298.1:0-10348 GCA_003951145.1 Jimgerdemannia lactiflua | reverse complement strand
ATTATAGATAGTTAATAAATGGGGCTGCAGCCTATAGAAAAAGAAAAAAAAAAATTGCAGTGGTGCTGGTCTCCAGGTTGAAGATTGGGTTCTGTGAGCTGAAAAGTCATATAGATTGCTGGTTTGTAATCCTCCCAGTTGAGTCTCCAAATATAATGTGCCTGACTCAATAGAGGCAAATTAAAAGGTTGGGCAGCTGTGTAGATTGGCTTGAGCCCTTAGTTACTTTGTCAAAAAGTAATAAAATGTTCAGGTTTTATATATCTGTTACTAATGTTAGTATTTAGTAGTATAATATTCAATAGCTGGAGACTTCTGCATATTATTTCCTAATTTGGTAGTATTCTTGGGCTGATGGTTCTTTGTGTGAGTGGATTTTCCTTCTTGAGTAGCAAACTAATTTCATGTGATACAGACAATCTTGTGTATGGCAAATTTGGTGGATTTTCTTATAAGCAGGCTCTCTGGGAATCCATGACTCAGGTAGTCAGGCAGATTTTCTTAAAAGTGTGAGTTCTCTGGAAATCAAGTGATCAGGTTTCCTTAAGCATATGGGTTCTGAATACTCATGATAAGCAATTGGCTTATTCAGGCAAGCAGACTAAATATGATGGGTTTCTCAGGTGTAGTCTTCTTGAATGATGCAGTTAAGTGGATGAGGTGGCTAAGCTATCAATGCAGGTAAGTAGTCGATGCAGGTAAGCAGATGATGCAGATTGAGTGTGGGCTGAATGAGGCAATTGAAATGAAGCAGATTGGAATGAGGTGGATTGGAATGAGGCAGATTCTACAAAATACAGCAGATCAGATTAGCAGTATGTAGTGGATCAGCAGATGAAAGCATAGTGGACTTCTTTTAAGTGGTGGACTTGAATAATGTGGATTGGTAGAATGTGACAGATAAGTGGACTTCTCTTGAAAGGTGGCAGAGTTCTTTACTCGAAATTGGCAGCAAAAACTTCAGACTTATCTGACAAGTAAACCAAAAACTTCTTTGTATCAGAAAGTGGACCAGAGTGGAAATGAAGGACCAATGCTCACAATCTCCTTTTTAATAATGGCTTATCAGCAGGTATATCTCCTAAGTATTGCAATTCAATTCCTTTAGGACCAAGGGGCTTTTGGCAGATATTTCTTCTAAGTGTGTTTGGTAGGCAGACTTGTCTTTTGCTTTTGGTTTCAATTTCAGACTGAGGTTTATTCACTCTTATCTCTGGGATATTTTATACATTTGTGGTTACTATCTGGTTGCTATCTGGCTAATTATAGAGTGCTATTTATATCAGATATTTCTTATTCTGATACAAGTGTTCAGGAGCTATACAGTGTACAGGTGCTGTACAGTGTACAGGTTCTATATGGGTGAATATCTTCTTTTGGTATGTCTGGTTATTTATACAAGTTGGCACAGTAAAGCAGTCTTGGTTGCTTAGTACACTTAATATGGTATATGGCTAAGTGACAATTTCGAATGATATGATTTCTGTGGCCTACTATAATACAAAGAGCATAATCTTGAATTGGTAATATCCATATCTTATTCTAAAGAGTCTTTTCAATATCCTTTTCATTTATTTCTATCTGCCAGAATCTTTCTTTAAAATTACCTAAAGATATTATTTGGTATTATGAAACTATATCAATAATTCTCTGATATTGGGTAGAGAGTATCTATTCTGGATAGTTATTTTGTTAAGTAGACAGTAGTCTATACACATCCTCAGAGTTCTATCTTTCTTTTTTACAAAGAGAATTAGTACTCTATAAGATGATATTGTGATATATGGTATGAAAATAAGAGAATAAACTTTTGATTGCAGTATCTGATTTTGCCAATGTCTAAAACATTTTGCCAATGTCTAAATTGAAGTCCTGATATAGTATAGTATTTCTAAAATGACTCATAACTTAGCCTCATAGTAGCAGAATTAGTGCACAAATCTGTATAAATAACTCAGTATTTTAAAGTAAATAAAGCAGCACAGTTCAGTTCTTTATTATACTCTTTCCTCCATACAAAAATCCATCCAATTTACTAAGGTCCACATCTCCTACATTACAACTTGGTGCCCATTGGCTGGTGATTCAAGATAAATCCCTCACTTTTAAGCTGAAAACAAACAACCGCCATACAGACTGTCATGTCGCGCATGGTGTTTGTCTGCACCATCTACTGTTAATTGGTTGTTCCAGTTGTCAGCCTCATTTATGTGAACCATCAGTAGGAACAACACTCTGGAAGGACACATCATTGACTGGGTCGCTCCTTAGTTTGAGGAATAACATTACAAGAATTAATTGCCAAAAATACCAAACAAACTACCATACTGAACAGACCGCTGTACAGACCACCACCATATAAGAAGATGAATGTCACCCATCATACAAACTGCCACCATACTGAAGACATCATATACAAACTGTCACCTGAGTTAATTATCTGAAGAATGTTGTCGTCTGACTTTTGATAACATATGAATACCCCCCAATTTTTGAAGATATTGTTTGTCTGTGCCATCCACTATTAATTGGTTGTTCTGGTTGTCAGCCTCATTTATGTGAACTGTCAGTAGGAACAATGCTCTGGAAGGACACATTGTTGACTGGGTCACTCCTTAATTCGAGGGATAACATTATAAGAATTAATCACCAAAACACCAAACAAACCACCATGTAAAGGACCGCTATGGAGAATAGAAAAGACATTATATATGAACTGTCACCTGAGTTAATTATTTGAAGATACAAATGCCGCCTATCATAAAAAAACTGCCTGAGACAACAGACCGCCCTGGAGAATTAAAAGATGTCGCCCAAGTTAATTATTTGAAGAACACCACCCATCATCCAACTTTTGATGACATACGAACCCAGCCCATCATACAAATTCCTCCCGACATATAAATGAACCTGCCCTAGAGAATTAAAAGACATCATATACAAACCGTCATTCAACTTTTGATGATATATGAACCCACCTGACTTTTGAAGAACATCATCTGACTTTTGATGACATACAAACAGAATGGACCACTATGGAGAATTAAAAGATGTTATATACATACTGCCCAAGTGAAGAATCCTGAGATGACATATAAATGGACCCGCCCTGAAGAATAAAAAGATGTTATATGAACTGTCGCCCAAGTGAAGAATGCTGCCCAACTTTTGAAGATACGAACACTGCTCATCATAAACAAACCAACTGACCACCATGCAAAGGACTGCCATGGAGAATAGTAAATATGAACTGTCATCACCCATTAAAAATGAGATATGAAGACACCATCACCCCGACTTTTGAAGACACCATCGCCCACCTGACTTTTGAAGATGCTATTACCCTGACCTTTGAAGACTGTTGTAAACTTAGGAGGAATAGGAAAAAGAAGAGCGGTGTTTTTATTGATCACCCAATGTTACACACTTTTACACAATTATTGATGATGTAACTCCAACGCCACTGCGCCACAAATTATCTATATTGAGTTGTAACCTGTAATCTCAACACTCCTGCTCAATGAGATAAAGCCAAGCTAAGCTAAGCAAAACAAAACATTACCAATGGGATGCTGTCTAGATGACCTAAAAAGGTCGAAATTCCCTGCTTATAAGCATGAAAATAGGTAAAAGAAGTAGTGAAAAATGGAAATCCTGAGCAATATTATAGGTTTCCATCACAAATATTTGCCGTAACACTCATTCTACCTGTCGTTTGCCATAATTTGCTCGCCGCTCATCATTATACCCATTCCTTGCATGCAAAAGTCGAACTTTGCCTTTGGAAGGGCCTTTGTTAGTGAATCTGCTGCCATTTGCTCCGTAGGGATGTATAGCAGGCATATAGCCTTGTTTTCAATACACTCTCGTATGTAATGGTGCTGTATATCGATATGCTTGGTCCTTGCATGATGTATAGGGTTCTTTGCCAAAGCAATGGTGGATTGGTTATCCTGTCATATAGTCGTAGATCCTTGAGTGAATCCCAGATCCTTTAGTAGTTCACGAAGCCAGATGGCCTCCTTCGTCGCCATTGATAATGCTTGATATTCCACTTACATAGATGATGTTTCCACTGATGATTGCTTATGAGTTTGCCATGAAATGGCTCCACCATCATCGAGATAGAAGAAGTATCCTGTCATAGACCTTCTGTCATCCAAGTCTCCAGCCCAATCAGCGTCACATGCACTGGAAAGGCTTACCGTAACAGTACTCCTGCTTACTCCTTTATTACCCAGATTGAGCGTATAACTCTTTGTGCCTTTAATGTACCTGAATATGCGCTTGATTGCCATCCAATGCGAGTTGTCGTAGCACGATGCGTATTGCGCCACTTTGTTGATTGCATATGATAGGTCAGATCTCGTCCTGAGCATCAGATACATAAGGAATCCTACCACTTGTCGATAGGGAATGTCTTTGTCATTTTCATCGGGTGCATCAGACTTCTTTAGTCTCACAGACATCTCCATCAGTGTTCCGACTGGCTTGCACTCGCTCATGCTGAATCACTTGAGTATTGTCTGAATGTAGGCTTCTTGGCTTAGGTGTATAGTACGCGCACTCCTGTCACATATGATGGATATCCCTAAAAGGAAAGACGCGTCACCCAAATCTGTCATCTTGAACTTCTTGCGTAGTGCCGCCTTTACTTCGTTAATCTCATTTGTCATTCCGACCAGAATGATATCATCAACCCAAATTCCCAGGTATACCGTTCCTGAGGATGTATAACGAGTGTATATGTATGGGTCTGCTTCGCATCATTTGAACCCATTCTCTTCTATGAGATAATCGTCAATCTTTCGATTCCACAGCCTCGCCACCTGTTTTATGCCATAGAGGTCTTTGTGTAGTCTGCATACTAACTCCTTCTCATTGTCGTAGAGTTCATATCCTTGTGGTTGAAGAACATATAGTTCGGTATCCACATCTTCATTTAGAAAGGCTGTCTTAATGTCCATTTGATGTATCTCGTAGTCATATTTGGCTCCAATCGCAAGAAGTATTCTAAGCGAAGTAAGCTTAAATACTGGGGAAAAGGTCTCATCATAGTTGACCCCAAAGTCCTGTGAATACCCCTTTGCCACAAATTGGGCCTTGTATCGCTCTATGCCGCCATTGCTATCGCACTTGATTTTATACACCCATCGGGATCCTATGGCTTGCTGATTTGTTGGAAGAGGGACCAAGTCCCATGTGTCGTTCTCGATGAGTGAATTATACTCCTCATCCATAGCCTTTTTTCACTCCTTTTTATCGCTCGAATTAATGGCTTCATCGTAGTGTGCCGGCTCACCAGTCATTGCTATGTAAGCACATTCACAGACATAGTTCACATGATATTGTTTGCAACGAGATAACTTGGGTGGGTCCCAGTAATTTCCCAGATCCGCTTGGACTTCGTTATCCATCCCAGATTTGTGCTTTTTCTTGCCCTTCGGAGGAATGTCTTCTTTTTCGTTATCACCCGCAATCTCTGTAATTCTCAGTTCAGAGGGTCTCATAGGTACTTGCACCATTGATCTCATTGGCATAGGTTGTATCGTTGTTGCCGGAATTGTTGGTGTAGTTTTCGTGCTCACTGTTGGCATAGTTCCACTCGCCGTTAGTGTAGTTCCACTCACCGTTGGATTGATCATGGGTATAGGAATTTCCATGCAAATTTTCTTTACTTTTTCTTTGAACTGAACATTGCAAGAGATGACTATACTGTGCTTTTATGTGTTCCACAACCTATACGCTGATCTGTCGTATCCAAGGAATATATGTTTATCTGCTTTAGGCTCGAATTTTCCTCTATTTCCACCTTTATCCAATACGTAAGCCTCGCTTCCGAATGTCCGTAAGTGCGAGATGTCGGGGTTGGATCTGCTCCACAGTTCTTCAGGTGTAAGGTTATCATCCTTAGACTGTACATCACTTTCTTTACTTAAGGCTCGAGAAATGCATCGATTGCGTATATATACCGCTGTATTCAATACTTCGGCCCAGAAGGATTGTGGCAAGCCAGCTGCATTCATCATCGTTCAGGCCATCTTAACGATTGTTCAATTGAACCGTTCCGCCATGCCATTTTGTTGCGGAGTATAGGGAGCTGTTCTAGTATGTTGTATTCTGTGCTCTTTTAAGAATTGTTTAAAGGACTTGTTTACGTATTCTGTCCCATTATCCGAGCATAGTATCCCTATCCGACGTTTCATATCATTCTCCATGCTCGCCTTGAATTCTTTGAATTTTTCGAATGCTTCGCTCTTTGCTGAGAGGAAGTATACATGAGCCTTATAAGTGTAGTCATCTATGAAAGTAATGAAATACTTTTTCCCAGAATGTGATGATGTACGCATGGGACTGCAGATGTCCGTATGTATAAGATCGAGTATGCCACTCACTCGTTTCATCCATTCCTGAAAAGACCTTCGAGAAGCCTTATTCGCCGCACAATCATCGCAAAAGAAATTCAGAGATATACAGTTCGGCAATCCTTTCACCGAGCTATTCCTCATCATCCATTCTAAGCTTGTCTGGCCGATGTGTCCTAACCATTCGTGCTATATGTGCCAGGTGTCGTTTGTCATTGTGGAGTATACCGATATACCATTTGGTGTGCCATCAATTACATAAAGATTTCCTCTTTTCGATGCATACATTAATTCCTTATTGTTCTTTAGATTGATTATCATTACTCCATTTGGGCATATGTTTACTCCTTTGTCTCCTCGGGCCATCATTTGTCCTATCGAGAAGAGATTTTTGCCTATATCCGAAGCATATAGTATGTCTGCAAAGGTGCTTGAGGGTTCTTTGACCTTTCTATATAGGTGTATACTGACATTTCCTTTGCCCTGAGCATAGATAACATTGTTGTCACCTAATTTGATAGGTATGGGATACTCGAACTTCTCGTACATAGAGAACTATTCACGGTGCGCCATCATATGTTGTGTTGTGCTGGAATCCATGAGCCAAACTTCCTTGCTGCACACATTAGCACTCGTGCTTATATTTGCATGTTGGTAGCTCTCTGCTTCCACAAAAAACATCCCATCGCCACTCTGATTGTTGGTGTCCACAACGTTTGCCTGACCACGTTGGTCTCCCTTTTCTTTCTTCTTTAGATTACAGTCTTGAATGCAATGTCTGGGCTTATTACAGTAGAAGCACTTACTGCCAAACTTGGTGCATTGACCATCTCGTTGACCTCATCCTTTACTTGACTTTCCTTTGCCTCGACCACATGTGCCATAAAATGCTTTCTCGTCATAGTCTTTGTTTGCGCCATTGTTCTGCCTCAATTCATCGTTTAATAGGCTCATGATGACGTGCTTGTAGTCCGAAAGTTTATTGGATTCCCGCATAGTGGATACGACCACGTTATACATATCTGGAAGGCCTCGTATAAGGGCCAGGACCTTGTCTTCCTCCCTGATGAGGTCTGCCGGCATAGAAAGTGAGTTTACCTGATTCGTCAGATCATTGACACAGTTGGCATATTCTTGAATGCTCTCCTTGGGCTTCATCTGTAAAGTAAATAATTGTCCCTTCAGGTGGAATCTGTTGGACGTGGATGCTTGTTGATAGTGATCGCATAGAGTCTCCCAGGCTTCGTTTGCCATCGTAGCATTCATAACAAGTTTCATTTGCTCACTCGATAGAGTGAATGTGATCTCCCTCAACGCCTTGTGATCTTTCGCTGGGTCGTATCTCGTTATCTGCACCTGTGGCTTCCAATAGTTCTCTAGACCACATTCCTCCAAGAGGTTTCTCATATGGTACACCCATATGGTATAATCCTTACCGTCGAAGACAGGAATCGTCCTTCTTGTCATCATAGCCACCACCAGAGGGACTGTGGTACCCACGCCGGTACCCGTTCCACTTGTGTTACTTGCCGGGCTTGGCGCCACAGTACTTGAGCTTGGGCTTCCTGGGTTTGACATTTTCGTATGTTATAGTGTAGTGTATACTAAAGAGGTATGTATTATCCACTAACCAGGGCTCATAACCTTTGTTGTGAACTTAGGAGGAATAGGAAAAAGAAGAGTGGTGTTTTTATTGATCACCCAATGTTACGCGCTTTTATGCGATTATTGATGATGTCACTCCAATGCCACTGCACCACAAATTATCTATATCGAGTTGTAACCTGTAATCTCAACAAAGACACTGTTGTCCAACTCTTGACGACATATGGAGAATTAAAAGATATTGCTGAGTTAATTATTTGAAGAACACCACCCATCATCTGACTTTTGATGACATATGAACCCAGCCTGTCATATGAACTGCCTGAGATAACATATGAATGAACCACTCTGAAGAATTAAAAGACATCATATATGAACCATCATCTGACTTTTAACGATATATGAATGCCACCCAATTTTTGAAGACACCATCACCCAACTTTTGATGAAGATGAAGACTTTTGGGACCTTGAAATTTTTTTGGATATATTATGAATATGTCCATGCAGGGGGAACAAACATATAAACATTACAATATAGGAATTTGAATAGGTATTTTTATATCAAAAATAACCTATTCAGGGGGAAGATGTGACATATGGTATGAAAATAAGAGAATAAACTTTTGATCATAGTATCTGATTTTGCCAATGTCTAAAACATTTTGCCAATGTTTAAATCGAAGTCCTGATATAGTATAGTATTTCTAAAATGACTCATAACTTAGCCTCATAGTAGCAGAATTAGCACACAAATCTATATAAATAACCCAGTATTTTAAAGTGAATAAAGCAGCACAGTTCAGTTCTTTATTATACTCTTTCCCCCATACAAAAATCCATCCAATTTACCAAGGTCCACATCCCCTACATTACAATATACTTGATTCAATATAATCTTTCTCAAGAAGTATCTTTAGAGTATTTCTTAAAGCTTTAAGTTCTGGTTAAGACATAAGATAGATAGGTCTATGGAGAGATTCTGCCCCTAGAAATGTCTCAATTTTATGATTGAAATTTCTTTGAGAGGGAGGCTTTGTAGATTCTTGAAAGATATCTGCAAACTCTTCAATAAGAGATTGAATAATCTTACTTATGATAGTATCTGAATAAGATAGAGAAAAAGATAATTTGTTCTTTTTATTTCCTTGCAAAATTGAATGGCAGAGATAGATTCTACTTTGATAGGTTTTGGATTAATAGTAATCTTTCTGTCTTATTTCTACAGAGATATTTCATTATTATTTCAATTAATATGGAGATTATGTTTTCTAAACCATAGGGTTTCTAATATAAGGTTATAAATAGATAGATATACTATATCTAAGTTAATCTTTTCTTTATAATCTCTAATTTGTACTAGTAGTCCTTTAGCAATTTGTGAAAGTGTCTAAGTTTTTCCATCAGCAAATTGTACTATTTTGTTATCTCTTAGAGTGGTAAGAATTTTGGCTTTCTTTATTAATTCTTAATTAATAAAGTTTCTTGAAGCATCAATATCAAAAAGACCTTTAACTTCATATCCTTTAACTTGAGCTGGAATTTAAATAAGTTCTTCACTAGAAATTGCTGTTACAGTTTCTTTTTGTGCTTTTTGTTTTATAGATTCAACTTTAATATTAGCTATCTTGATAACTTTTCTTTGACTAAGTTCAGCTAAGTATAATAGGCATTTATTGAGCATTTCTGCATAATACATTTATATGTCATGAGGACAGTACTCATTTGGAGCATATTCATCCTTTAGTTGAGAATATCATTTCTTTTCTTTAGTTATCTTTAGTTCTTTGATTGAGGCAACTGCCTTTAGCTTTTCCTCAGAATTCTTAAATAATCCAAAAGATCTAAATTCTTTTATTTCTTTTTCTGTAGGTGGGAATGGCTTGACTTCTTGAATTGTAAGATTATTTTTAATAATCTCCATAATCAGTTGTGTCACCTTTTGTCCTGGTAGAACTGTATATAGTTCTTTACCAAGATTTTGTAGGATAACCTTGATTGAATCTTAGTATTTTTTATCTATGACTCCTCCTCCTATTGAGAGATCATAGTTTTTGGCTAATCCACTTTTTTCAGCTATTCAGACATAGGTTTCTGGTGGTATCTGAACTGCTATGCTAATTCTTATTACTTGAGATTTTCCTGGGAGTATTGTTCGAGAAACAGTACTATAGAGGTCATATTTTGCATCTGTAGGATGAGCCTTAGTGGATATGATAGCATTGTAATAAAGCTTCTTGAATTGTATAACTTCATTAGTCTCAGGAATAGAATTTATAACTGAGATTGTTGAAGGTTTTGAAGAAGTATTTCTATTTTTTTCTAGATAAGAGTTTGATATATATCCTGACTTCTTGTAGTAGAAACATTTTTCTTCTC
>RQIL01018287.1:0-10353 GCA_003951145.1 Jimgerdemannia lactiflua | reverse complement strand
TTTTTTCCTTTTTCTAAAGACGTACTCTGGACAAAAGGATACGTGCTGCTCCGCTTAACCACACCCTGCGATCACGGTTGAGCGACTCTGTCGTATAAGGCACATCACGGTGTGCTGGAAGTGGGAAGTGTGTTACGGTCTGGACTTCGTGTCCCATCGTACCATGCGCGGTTGAGCCAAGTCAGGAGTATGCATGTTTCTTATGTCCGGATTGCTTAACCACACCCTGCGATCACGGTTGAGCGACTCTGTCGTATAAGGCACATCACGGTGTGCTGGAAGTGGGAAGTGTGTTACGGTCTGGACTTCGTGTCCCATCGTACCATGCGCGGTTGAGCCATTCTTGACTTATATACATTGTAATGATGAATGAAGATATTACTAATTTATTTTGTTCTGCAATCATTTTTAGAAAAACTCTTTAAATGGTGTATGGCAACATTCCCCTGAGCTTGAAAATTTATCCGTGCGTGAAAGGCTAGAAAAGGTGAGTGAAACTTTTTAGTTTTCTATTCAGATCTCGATGTGAATTTTCACACTTTCTTATACATAGCGCAAGGCTGAAAGTCAAGCTATAGCATATGCTACAGAAAACGCATCTAAGAAGCTTAGGACACATGCACAAGTGCAAGGGCAAAAGGTTCGTAAAATGGTAGTTGTATTGTAATCGTTCTATATGGTAAATGAGAAATTGATTTTCACATCATTAACATTAATTACAAAGGTGGCCGAGCGCAGCAACGCTGCTCTCTCTTCTGCTGAAGTTGAAGAGCAAACGGTAAGTTTATTGGCCAAAATGGTTTGAGATGCGATCATTGTTGCATATTTATCCGGTTTTTTGTTATGTGGTATTTGAAGGTAATCGTCGGCATCGAGAATGAACTTGTTGATGCTGTCCTGAAAGAATCATTCGGTTGATAACATCTTTATTCGATCTGATCACACAGAATATTTCAGATGACCACGGGCAGGAAGAGAACACTGAGGACACCAAGGACAGAGACTATGGTATGAAACTGATACCCTGCGATTAAACCTGGCTATTCTTTTCAATAGCTGCTAACAAGAAATCTAAATCTGAATCAGAACCAAACGTCAAAGATCAGGACGAGGTGACTCTTTTAACTCTTAAATTTTATTCGGGATCGTTGATGATGGACAATTATGTTTTACACAGTTATTTCGAAATCTCAAATTAAATTCTTTTATACTATAGGATCTTCAAAAAGCTTGGGAATTTGAACGGCCAATTCCTGGCTGGCTTGGATGTATCCACCAACATTGCAAAAAGATTACCACTGCAAGTGGTTCCACCTTGCAAAGCCAAGCAGCATCCAAGTGAGTTCACATGATATGTTGTTTATGGTTTTTCCATTAGCCGAATATCTTATTCTAAAATTTCCTTGTGGTAGTGCTATTTCGTGGCATATTATAGACGCGTGCGATGTGAAATTAACCGATATCATTACGCAGCAAGAGTTTTTGGAACTACAAAACGACATAACTTCTTATCTTCCATCGGGATGGATGGTGTTGGAGCCCCCAGCTGAAAGATGTCTTTATTCCATCTCAATGGTTGGTAATTATGTCAAATATTTATTGCTCATTGTTCTCTTCAATTCAATAACTTGACTTTAACTTCCAGCTGGACAAGAAAGAACTGAAGAAGGTGGCCAAGACTATGTTATATGACGGTATTCGTGGGGCCATAAAGGAGATTCGAAAGATTCCAGCTATTCGAAGCAAAGATAAGAATGAAAATGAAATTGAAAACCCCTTCCTTGACTCCTCATCTATCGATGATGCAACTTCCAATGATAAAATTATCCAAGAAGACGACTATAACCATCCAGATGTCTGTTACATCCTTGAACTCCTTCGCTATACGTAAGTATGGGAATCTGATATATGGCCAGTTCCTTGAAATAACTATAATTTACTTATATGGACACATTTCTCAATTAGGCACAAGATGATCGGCAAGAAAATACCGCAGCGGACAAATTCTGAGCGGGATATTGACTTAATTTTTAAGTCTCATATGTTTTCCTGCTTCGATGACATCTTGGACACGCATTTGTATGTTTGAATCCTATACTGCCATTCACATCAGTGGAGAGGTTGTGTTCTCATATGTTTTCCTGCTTCGATGACATCTTGGACACGCATTTGTATGTTTGAATCCTGTACTGCCATTCACATCAGTGGAGAGGTTGTGTCTAGGGCCTCACGGAATCGTCGTATGGAAGCAATCGATGCATCTGCTGACGCGGAAGGCTACCATTTGGACTGGATTTTTACGGTATATATGATACTTTCTGCTTGTCTTGGATCGTTGCAATAGTTATTGACATTCCTGCACACAGAAACATGACCTTGCGAAGGACCTTACCTGGGGACAAGAGTTTTCTCTCTGCGAGCGGGCAGGGTCTAAAATCGAAAACAGCAGAAAGATCCTTGATAATACGCTCAAGGTGCAAAAAACGCTCCGGGACATGCACCGAATGTTACTGGACACCTTGTCTGAAGCTGGTGGTGGAGTTCTCCCCACGAAAATTATTCAAGCTTTCGGGAAATTGCTTCTGCCTGGATTTGTTTCATCGGGGTTCTTCGTTCGGGTTTTGTTGAATGTGTACCTCGGTGGTGGGTACTATGGGTCCACAAAGCTGGCAGAATTTGATATTCCCACCCTGTCAGAGGAGTTGGGTCGGGTTGTAACGATAGCACGGACAATGTTGAATATTAAGGTAAATGGGCAGATTCACCTTGAAGTAAATTCTATTTTCACTTTTGCTGACGTGTTTTGTTTGTTTCAATGCAGAATATCCTCAGACAAACTATAAAAATTTTCGCATTGATGAAGGAAGCCGCCAGGAAGCGACGTCACTCTATGGATGACGCGTTGGTGCCGCCAAGGGTCAAGGAACAGGTGACCCCTAAAAAATTACGGTCAAAAAAGAAGCAAGATCAGTAGCTGGTTGGGCAATTCGGATGTTGTTTTTTGAGGGTAAGGGAAGCGAAAGACAGCATTAAGCTTTTCATGGGTCTGCAAGAAGTCGAACGAATACGATTATGGTTTTTCATGTGTATTTCGGGGCTATCAGAAGCATTTTGAAAAAAGAGCGGGGTGAAAAGATCGCACTATCATTTTCGTTATATATCTTTGATGGCTTGGATAAACGACAACTTTTTCACGAGCTCTGTCTCTTAAACTCTCACAGATGATATCAACACGTTTTCATTACACGCACTCTGCTCACGACAATACAAGACGACCCTTTACAATTGTCCTACTGGTACTATAGTTTTTCGGCTTCATAGTGGACTTTATGTAAATTAGTTTCATATTTATATATTTGTACAGAGATAGTCCTGTGTGCATACATAATTGTCTTCAAAACTATATTCCCCATAGTATGACTTTTCCCACACCAAGAACCTTTCTATTTCCAAATTACTCTTTAGCATTTTCCCGCCTATCACCCACAGACCCGACCTCGTCGTCATCATTCTTGGGTTTGACAATCTGTGGGCAAATAGCGACCAAAATCTATCAGGTACATTCTCTAGCAAAAAAAAGTATGGATGGTATATAGCATTCTTACGCGTCTCTTGGCGTCGCCTGCTCAGTACACGTCCAGTCGGTATCGTTTCTCAGGATCGAATGTCTCCTTTGCGCGCTTTCCTTCATATACTGAAATCAAGATACCATAGAGTAGTATCTCCTACATTGACACATTAAAAAGGGTGCAATAAAATCCACTGAAGCATTACCCGAGCAATCTTGATCACCCTACCCTACCCAGCTTCGATGTCAAACTCACCGCAGAACTGAAGTTTCTACTCGATCGTCTCACGCTATGCTCTCAAGGCTGGTGCTTTCGTCTATGTGAGGAAGATCAATATATTGAACATGGCTTAAGATCATTTGTCGCCACAGGGCTGCTCAACGATTGGAGACTATCTTAGAACTTAGCCCGCGTCATTCAGTTTTACCAAAGACAACTCAATCATGTCGCGATCTACGACCCTCTCGGCCTCATTTTTTTTCAATTCACCCAGAACTGGCAGCCGTTGACTCAGACTGGTAATGTGTCAGAACTTCATAGTACAAAGACTTTGGCTTGAAGTATTGAAGCTCGTGAAATGACAAGGATATTTATATACAAGCTATAAAGCTTTTGATAAATTTCAGGTATTATTGAAATTATTCACTAGAACCAGAATTCTCATGCTACTGAACTTGACTTGTTCCAATGTTTCTTTTTTAGCCGTTCGAGCAGTTGGACGAAACCATACATAAAATGGAGTTTAGACCGTTATATTGATCTTCATATGCAATGTCAATTAGGCAATATGTTCACCACCAAGCCTACTTTTGCGATTGGGGTCTCCTTCTGATGGGGCGAGATCCACGTAACATTCGTTGTGTTGTCGAAGGGGGATTGCTCTACCAGCTTGAACTCCTCATTAATCAACTCTTTGTAGTTGCTTACTGTCCATTGAATCAGGTTCTGCATGTATGAATGTTAAACATGAGTAAAGGCAAAGCATTAACACATTTGACAAAACATTAGAATACGCGCGCTTACCGTGAATTGTAGCATACATTTTGCCATTCGTACAAAATCCGATGGGAAGGAGGACGATATCGAGATCGGAACTTGAAACTTCTCCACTTCTGTATACCCATACCATCCGTTTGTAAGGTATACTACGGAAAAAACGCGAAAACAAAACCGAGAGTTCAGAAGCCCACTACACGGCAGCTTTTTCAAAAAATTGATAGCAGCAGCCTGCTGTTTCTTGCGAGCCTCAAGCACAACTCGGGCGAGCGCTAAGTGGCAATCTCGTAGCAAAACACTGAGCCCGATTCCATCAGTAACGGTTTTTTTTAGTTTTCAAGGAGAGGCACCGACATTGGCCGCGGCACCAAATTCCCGACCCCATTGCAGATCCGGGCCAAGGGCATGATCCTTTGCATCGTTTGGAAAAACAAATCAGATCATCAGCCAATTGCTTCGTATTAACAAAAAATTTATTTGACCTACGGTAAACAGCCAATCACGACTAACAGAGGCAAAATTACAACTTTGGAAGGTGTTAGCGAGTTTGATGATGCGTGCTGGTGATGATGTCAATATCGATGCCACGGAGGCTTTTCTGATCGTGATTCAATTTCTCCACTGGTAAACATGGTGAGAATATATTATTAAAAGCAATAGTAAAGAGAAGATACCTACTAGTGGACATCAAGACATTTATATATGCATTTAGAGAGGTGAGTGTTAAAATTAACATCGTTATCTCTTTCCGAGTTTGCACGAGTGGTGAAACCGGAATCGATTATCTCGACGCTATACAATTCGATAACAAAGCATAATAAGTATAATTCAGTAAAACTTAAAAACCGGATGCGATATGTATTTACTTGTATCTCAACAGGTCCAGAATGTACGCCACGTCTGGATCGTCGCAATCCGAAATATCGACTGGTGAGTCCTGCAACTGTAAGCCTCCTTCTGGTTTGTCGATTTTCCCCACTTTCGATTAGGAATTCAACAGCTCCTTCGTACCCTTTTCGAGCAATCATTCTCGCGAGATTGGCCAATGTGGAAGAGTCAATCTAAAGCATATAAGAACAGAGATAACCTTAAGTTGAATTCAGAAAGCCATACAAGAATCAGCATTATACTACCTTTAAAAAGGCCTGAAGTATCCTTTCCGAAGAAGTGCTCAACTCCCGCCAGTCGTCATCACCGTCCATGTTTTTGAGACCGCTGAATATTTCATTGCGCAATGCTACGTACTCTTCCGATGTTAATATCTTACTCAGGTGAAAGGTGGGCATCGGTTGCCCCTCTGCTGGAAGGCTACTGTCGACAATTTTGCGTCGCAGCAGGCTGCATGAACATATGTTTACATCTTTTGTAGTTTAATACTAAAATGAAAACAGCATACCGATGTGTGATTATATCTGGAGTGTTTTCGATCATGTTTGTGCATACATCTTCCAATTCATCCTCATTTTCATCTTCTTCATCCTTATGGTGAGGTAATAAATTGTTAAGACATAAGGTTCAGCAGAGGGGCCTTTGGGATAGTAACTGAAGCAGACTAAACGGCAAGCTATGTCAGTAAAAATATAATAAATAGAAACTTACATGTGGCCTACGTCGCTTTGGACGCTTTGAAGTCAGACCCATTTCCTGTTAGTTGGGGCGATAAAAAGTTAAATTAGTAAATGTCCCAACAGCTTCTTTCAAAAGATTCCGTCACGCACTTCACCCGAGGTCTCCTCTCTTCCCACTGTTCGAGTAGTGTACGCTTGTCGGAGTGACAGGCTTGGAGAGGGCGCGACTTTTTCCATTTCTTCTTGTGACTTGTAAAGCAACAGTTCAAAACTAATTTCTTTAAAAGAGAAGATTTTGATTTCTCCCTCACTACTTGACCAATGGTGTTCATTAATCTCATATCATTTCTCTTCAAGCATAACAGCCACCAAGGCTGTAATTAGCTTAGTATATTGGAGCTGGATGTTTTAAAACAATCTCCACTCTGCTGGTGAGCAGCTGAAAATATTGACATCTCTGATATCCTTCTTTATTAGTTCCTCTAGTATCATTCTGAACCAGTTTTCCTCTCTGGGGCCTAGGGGCATGATTTGGGACCAGTGATACCTCTCTATTCTTAGATATCTCTGAAAGTATATTCAGCAATATCTCCTTACCACTACTCTGAGAAGTCTTGATTTTATATACTATCTCCTATTACACTTAATGTTGTAACATGCCTGGCTCAATAGAGGCAAATTACAAGGTTGGGCAGCTGTGTAGATTGGCTTGAGCCCCCAGTTACTTTGTTAAAAAGCAACAAAATGTTTAGATAATATGTATAAGTTCCTTGTATTGGTGTCTAGTGGTATAATATTCAACAGCTGGAGACTTCTGTATGCGATTTCCTAATTTGGCAGCGTTCTTGGGTTGCGCATGTAAATGGGTTTCCTTCTAGAGCGGTGGACGATCTCTGTGTAACGGTGGATAATTTCGTGTGACCCGGGTGGTTGGATTTCTCGAATTTGGTGGATTTCTCTTGAACTTCGGCTGACAAAGTTATGTCAGGACTGCTTTGTTTGCACGATGGATCACTGCGAAGGTGCATCAAGACTGGCTTTGAGAGACGGATTTCAGGCTTCAAAGTTACATTGGATAACTGGCTTTAAGAGGCAGACTTAAACTGGCGGATTTCTTCAGGCTTATCTGGTAAGCAAACCAAAAATAGTGGACTTCTCTTGATAACTTCTTTGTATTGGAAAGTAGACTAGAGTGGAAATGAGGTACCAAGCTTACAATCTTCTAGAAGAGGCTCTAGAGTGGGCATTTCTCCTAAGTATTGCAATCTAATCTTTAGGATCAAGTGATTCTTGGTAGGCATTTCCCTCAAAGTGTTGTAGGCAGACTTATCTTTTGCTTTGAATTCAATTTCAGACTGAGGTTTATTCACTCTTGTCTCTGGAATATTTTATACATTGTGGTTGCTACCTGGTCACTATCTGGCTAACTATAGAATGCTTTTTATATCAGGTATTTCTGTTCTGGTACATGTGTTCAGGTGCTGTACAGTATACAGGTGCTATATAGTGTACAGATAAACATCTTCTTTAGGTATGTCTGGTTATTTATACAAGTTGGCACAGTAAAGTAGTCTTGGTTGCTTAGTGCACTTGATATGGTATGTATATAGCTAGGTGGCAATTTTGAATAGTATGGTTTCTGTGGCCTACTATAATATACTGATCTTATCTCTACTATTTATATATTCTCTAGCTATATTTCAGACACTACTTCCAATTTCTCTTCTCTTTTAGCCATCTGAGATTAATATGCTAATTTATTACTAGTTGTACTGAATATATATTAGAAATCTATCATACTATCTAATAGTCCAACAGATTTCTCTATAATCTCTATCTTCTTCATAATATTAGTAGAATTTTGTACTTATTCTATCTCCTCATTGACTATTTATTTAATCACTGTCTGTAATCTCTTCCAGCTTGTCTTTATTTTATTTTTTTGACCTTCAACTTGGACCCAGATCTAGTTCTTTGCAAATTTCTCTCAATGTCTCTTATATATATTTTTTGCAGATACTCAGTCTGCTAGAACCATCATCAACTTATTCTCATCAAGCTTTAATTCTTTTTTATATCACACCTTATACTTCTACTTTATAATAAGAATTACCTTAGACCAATCTCTCTTAAGACTCATTGTCTTCTTTTCTTTCAACTATATCATTATTTCATATATACTATTCTTTAATTTAGTATTCTCTCAGAACATGAATCTGAAATCCAGTATCTTCAGAGGAGGATAAATTGATGATGGCTCTCAAAGATTATATAGCTGCTAAAAAAGCCAGAAAAAGGAAATGAAAAAACTACTTTAAGGACTGGATTTGGGTTTAGGTGTATATCTAGAGGAAGAAAATGAAGATGGCAAGCTGGGAGAAATTACAGACAGCCATTAGCCATACAGAAGATGAGGAAGTTAAGAGAGCAGCAGCAATAGCTAATAGAATAGAGAAAGTCAAAGTAACTGAAGGAGCTTAGATCCCTTAAGTTGGGGTAGCAGACTCACAGTATGAACCCAAACCCACCCAATCCACTATCATGAAAAAGAAGACTTCAACTCAAGAAGAGATAAAGAAAGTGGAACCAGAGAAGGAAGTAGTACTTGAAACTCAGTCAGAGAATACTAAGATGGTAAGTATACTCTCAGTATATTGAGACATACTGAAGGAGATATTGAATATTGAGGAATACATTAAGGAAGGGAAGAATGAGCTGCTGGATATACAGTCAGAGACCTCTGACAAGAAACTGCTATTGAATCTAAATAAAATACCCAGGCCCCAGATATCAATGGCTAAGACTATTAGAGAGAAAAATTGATATTATATGACCTTGAAGAAATTGGCAGAAGAAGACATCAAGAAGATCAATATATATATTTAGAAGCTCTCTAACTGAGTAGGGATAGTTTGTTAATATTTAACTACAATGACCCAAGCTCATTCTAGCTGTAGTGGCAACAATGCTAGAAGAGAAAGGATATGAGATTGATGAGATGAAAATGAATGAGATTGGCTAAAAAGTAAAGAAAAGAGTAACAGTCTTCTGTGAGAGCCCTGAGGGGCAATTTATGTGGTAAAAAATCTGTAAAGAGCAGAGAGACTTAGTGGTGGTATATCTGAAAAGGTAACAGAAATGGAAGATGACCAACTCTGAATAATTTATCACACAAATAATGAATGCACTATATATATTATCACTCAATATCAATGGATTGTACAATGAGATTAAATTGCAAAGAATCTTCTAATAGCTTAAGAATAAACAATATAATATTATATTTCTTTAGAATGTTCAGACATATAGTGATGAAGACTTCAAGTAATGGAAAAAGAAATGGTTTGATAGCTTGGATAGAATCAGTAGTTGGGAATTCTGATAAGAATTAGACATAGGGAGCTAGTGATAGTTGAACAATAAGAGGAAAGGATAGTATGGAGAAAACTAAAGAGAGGCAAGGAGATGGACTTACAATTGGATCTGGATACTTCTCAGGAGTAGTAAAGAAATATTAATAGTAGTTGGAAGAATAACTTCAATGAAAGGAAATTGAGAATATTAAGTTGGACATTTTTGGGAGAGACTTTAATATGATATATAATAAGAATCTGGATAGATGGTGGCACTGACATTGTAGTCTCTACAGGACTAACAAAGTGGCTGTAAATAGAAAGAGAGCTGGAGATGATAGATAGTTTCAACTATAGTAAGATAAGGAGATGGGACTATTCATCAGATAATATATAATAGATGGTAGACTAGTTGGTACCTACATCAATTGACTATTGGTTAGTGAATACTGAGATAATATCTTTGATAAGATAGGAGTACCTGGTCAGGCCACTGGAGAGTTGAGGCAAGGGGGATTTTCAAGACTACTAAAAGAGAAAATAGTCATTAGTATCTGAATATTAGATTACTAAAAGACAAGACTGCTTGAGATGAATTTATAAGAATGGCTAGGAAGGAGGTAAACCAATAGAGGATTGAGGGGCAGATAATCATAAACTGATAGGGTAAATTCAAAAACTTGACTGGAGCCTACTGATGAGATATGAGAGAGGTTGCCAGAAAGATAATGAAGAATAAGAAGAAAAGAGTGTATTGAGGTCTGCTCTAGTAGATAAAGAAGTTGGAGTATACACATTTAACTTAAAAAGAAAGAAAGCTGCTGGCAAGAGATATATTAGAACTGTAGAGTGACCTCAAAGCTGGAA
>RQIL01018276.1:0-10359 GCA_003951145.1 Jimgerdemannia lactiflua | reverse complement strand
CCTTGCCCATACCCCCCACAGCAAACGATCTCCCCACCCACTAATGTCTTGCAGGTCCCCCTTGCCTTTCCTTATAAGAATTCCAACCTTTCCTCTCCATTCAGTTGCCCCTCCCCATTCCCTCGACCAGTTTAGCTTGTCTACCTTATCATCACATCTTATATCCTGCAGTAAAAAGACATCCACTTCAGACTCCTTAAGCCATGCAAAAATGTTTCGACATCTCTCTGAACCCCGCAGCCCATTGACATTGAGTGAAAGAATGTTGGTTGTACTGTTCATATTGGAAAATGTTAAAATTGCAGGTTCACCTTAAATCTCCATATCCTGATCTATCCTAGACAAATCCATTTCTCTCTCAGCTTCCAGCTCCACTCTCTCCCTAGCCTCCAGTGCCCCCAGAATCTCCTGAACATCCTCTGTATCCTTCTCTTCCATCATTGATCTATAATCTGCACATGCCTCCTCCCACATTCCACCACCATTCCATGCCCTCCACCCCTCAATCACCATCTGACGTGCCTCTATTTTCATCTCCTCCTCTCTAGTGGCATCCACCTTGTACCCCTCATCCTCCAACAGTGCCGCCAAGTGTATCGTCGCCAACTTTCCTACCACTCCAACTCCACACAGAATGTCGCTCCAGTCCTTCTCACTCACCAGTCGAAAGTCGATATCGCCCAACTCCTCATCTGCCAAATCCCTCATTAATCTGTGCAACCAGGGCCCCTCCCCCACATGCTCTCCTCCTGGGGTCATCGCCCTCTTCCCCACCATCTTAACTCCATCCAGGTTGGCACTGGCTACTTCATCCCACTCCTCATCAGATACATCTACCAGGCTCTCTCCAGACACCCCAACTACCTGTCCCCCCAAGGCCAATTCTGGGACTCCAAATCTGACATTCTTCGCACCTTTCATCACCACATCCTCCACCTCCGCCCCTCCATCTCCAGTGGTATTCTCTGGCCTCTCATTCTCTTTATTCTTGTCTGCATCACTCTCTGGCCTCCAGTCATCAAAGAAGATCTCCTCTTCAGTATGCACCCTACTCTTCTTCCGTGGGGCGTGCTCCGAGGACAGAGATCCCTCCGACCCCTTCTGCCCTCCCTGCTCTCCTATGGTTGCCCCTTTCTCCACCTTTTTAGCATCTGCCCCAATCCTAGCAAGGAGTTCCTGTTGCTGCTTCCTCCCCTGTGCCCTTTCCCATATCAATCTATCAACTCGAATCTCCTTCCCATCAATCTCCACCATCATCATAGCCTTTTCAAAGGCTCGCCATGCTTTCCCCCTCTGCTCTACCACTCCTTCCAACTCCCAGAGTGCAGTCAACAAGTCCTCCTCCTCCTCCTCTGAGCCCTTTACTCTGGATATCTTGCACTCAAAGGGCTCCCACTTCAGTACTCTGGGCCAGTCACTCCCTTTCCCTGTCGCCTCCTTCCCAGCTACTCACAAATGCACCTCCACATCTCCAGTGCAGAATGTAGTCCCTTCCCACATCTGAAATCCAATATCCATGACTTCGCCATATTCTCGCATCACCTTTCCCACTCTTTCCTTTGTCTCCTCCATTGACACTGTTGGAACTCCTTTGACCACCAAGTGCACCACCCTCGGGTCCCAATGCAGGCACCTCATCATCGGAACAGCGACTTCCCCAATTCGCATCCCCTGAGCCACTGCTGCCACCACTTGTTCCTCCTTGACAAATCCAACTTCCACTCCTTCCAGGCCCTTCAAAAACTTCATGGAAGCCACATCCTTCAGCTGCTTGCCCAGGAGCACCAGTACTGCCCTGGCTGTTACTGCCAGCCCTCGGAAGCTCATCGTGACTGCGAATTCTGAAATAGACTTCTTGAGCAATGGTGCCACCACCAGCCCCATTACACCATCAGCCAGGTCCCCCTTGCATGTCCCTGACGATCCCTCAGCCGCCCCCTTGGTCCAATCAGCAGTAACATCTCCTTTTTTCTCCAGATTGCCAGTCCCGCTGTTATCAGCAGTCATGCCACTCCCCCCAGCCCCTCCCTTTACCCCTATGCCTGGCCCAGCTCCTCCACTCCCACTCTGCTTCCCCTTCAGTCCTCCAACCTTCTGCCATCCATCTCCATCTCCTCCTGCTCCACTCTTCACTGCCGCCGCGAAACTCACCAGTCCCTTACCACTCCCCTCTCCTTCCTCTCCTCGCCTGCCACCAGCTTCCCTCCCACCAGTTGCCTTCCCAAAAGCTCCCATCCCCAGCCCATACCCTTCTTTTCCTTGCTGCCATCTGAACGCCACACCAGTGTCAGACCCAGTATGCCAACCAGGAGGTTGATTTGCTGCCATGTTGATAGTCGTTTTCTTCAATAAACTGCTCGAGGTTTTTTGCACAAGATTTGTGTAACGTGAGTGGTAGTGGAAGAAGGATGTTGTACAACCTAGCATTACCTCTTATCCTCCTATGCTGAAGAGCCTCTATTCCTGCGACGACCTCCTGGGCAACCATCCCTGCCATCAGAGGAGTTGACCTCCAACACCCCCCAAACGCCCTCACCGCAGTCAGAAGCATTGATCTCCAACATCCCTCAACCGCCGTCCCCGCAGCAGGAAGAGTTGACTGCCAACATCCCTGCATCGCCCTCCTGGCAGCCGGGAGTATTGGCCTCGCAGCTGGGAGCATTGCCTGCCAACACTCCACTAACACATTTGAGGCCTGATGAACTTGCAGGTACATGCTGTTATATTCATCGCGATGAATTACATGAATCATACGATAGAAGCATAAGTTATATTTAAATGTACTTCATAATGTTGTTCAAAGTTTCCCAATGGATCGAATCCCATAAGGACGACCAAATGACCCAAACTACGCTGAATCTCAAAGGTAGGTTAGAAATACGTAAATGTTGTTTGCTACTGTGTAATGATTTTCACCTCGTGTTTGATCCACTATCTCAGGCAAAAATGTCGGATCACGTGCAATTGCGGATCTGAAAGAGAACACGACTTTGACGACACTGAACTTCGATAGTACGTTAAGCTGTGACAACTATTGCTTGAAGACGTATAATGAGCTTCAACTCACCTCTAGTTTATGTTTTGTTAATAATTTTAGCCTGCAAGATTGAGGGAGCACATGTTCTGGCTGAGTTGCTAAAGATAAACAAAGTCCTGACCACTTTGAAGCTCAGTGGTATGTTGCAGCTACTCAGTGGTATGTTGCAGCTATGTGAACTTTTGATTTTACATTTTGTTCAACCATCCTCTGTTTGCCTTCAGGCAGCAAGATTGGAGTTAAGGGAGTATGCATGCTGGCCGAGTCTCTGAAGATCAACACGACCCTGACCATACTTAATCTTGAATGTATGTTGGAACTATGTGTACAGTCTTTTGCAGCTGTTCGGCTCGTGACCTGCTTATCCAACCTCTGTTTATTCTCAGCTAATAATATCAGTGAAAAGGGGGCATATGTACTGGCGGAATCTCTAAGGCAAAATACGACTCTTTCTAAACTGAATCTCAATTGTATGTTGGAATCGCCTAAACTGTCGCTTTCAGCTCCTTGATGGGTTCTGATTGAAATTATAATTTTGGCTCATCCATCTCCTATTCATCTTCAGGTAACAATATCGGCGATCAGGGTGCAGGGGCTCTGGCCAAATCTCTGAAGTCGAGCACGATCCTCATATTGAAACTCAATTGTATGTTGGAACTGTGTGAATTTTTGCATGTAATTGTGATAAATATCAGCTCATGAAATGGGTATCTTCCTTCTCCTGTTTATTTATAGCCAACAATATCGGTGCTAAGGGGGCACGCGAAATGGCCGAGGCTCTGAAGAAAAACATAACCCTGAATATGCTTATTCTTGAAAGTAAGTTTGAACTGTACAAATAGTTTTTTTGCAGCTGTTTCATAGTTATTATCTTACAATCTGCTTTTCTCGATTATCGATTTCCGATCATCTTCAGACAACAACATCGGTGCCGAGGGAGCACGCGCATTGGCTGAATCTCTGAAGCAAAACAAGACCTTGTCTACGCTAAATCGCAATAGTATGAAATGTTTATTTTACTTCCATGGTCAGTTCTGTCTGACATTGTGTATTGACTCATTCATTTCCTATTTGTCTTAAGGCAATAATATCGGCGATATTGGTGTAGGCGCTCTGGCCAAATCACTGAACTCAAATACGTCCCTGACCGTACTGAATGTCAATTGTATGTTAGAACTATGTGAATTTTTACATTCAACTTTGGATGAGTTTGAACTCATGGCGGCGATATTGTCTGTCTCCTTTTAATTTTCAGTTAACAAAATCGGCATTACGGGAGCACGCCAAATGGCCGCTTCTTTGAAGAAAAACACGACCATGACTATGCTTATTCTTGAATGTAAGTTTGAACTGTATGAATAGCAATTTTCAGCTGTTTCGTAGGTTCCATCTCACAACCTGCTTTTCTCGATTATTCTCATTCGTCTTTAGCCAATAACATTGGAGCCGATGGAGCAAGTGCCTTGGCCGAATCGCTAAAGCAAAACAGGACCTTGTTTAGGCTGAATCTCAATCGTATGTTAGAACTGTGAGAATATTGTTTTTGCTCACTGATGAGATCCAGCTGACATCATGTTTTTGGCTCATTCATCTCCTATTCATCTTAAGGCAACAATATTGGTGATCGAGGTGTAGGTGCTCTGGCCAAATCTCTGAACTCGAACACGACCCTGACTATGCTGAATCTCAAATGTATATTAAAATTTCATGAATCTTAATATACAATGTGTGAGGGTTTCAGCTCATAACCTAGGCATGTTTGTTTATACATCTCTTATTCATCATTAGATACTAATATCAGTAATAAGGGAGCACTTATACTGAGCGAAACTCTGATGCAAAATATGACCCTGAAAGTGCTTGATATTGCTGGTAATTGAATTTGATTTTTATAGTAATCTGATGGGCTCCAAATTATGGCCTCGGTGTTTTTTACTCAACTCTCTCTTTATTTTTAGGGAATAATATCAGTAGGCATATCGCAGACATCCTCTGTATAGGTCTGAAACGAAACAATATTAATGGTATGTTGTAACTGGGTATAAATAATCGGTTTTATAATACACTCATTATATTGATGTATTCCCCTGTATATTAGACCCAGCCATCTTCCAGGCTGAAGCTGAAAAGGTGAACTTTGTTTGCTCCATACAGTTCGTTTGAAAATTTCGTTCGCATACTGACGCGCAAGTTTATTGTCAAATTGCCGTTTGAAAGATACGGTTATTCCAACGACAAGTTGATTATATGCGAGTACAAATTGACTACTACAAGGAGAAATTGGAAACGGCAGAGGCCGAGGTGAGTGTCGCTGCGTACCTTTTAGCACCAATCATACTCTCGCGAGTTTCATTGATAAGAGCTTTTATCCACTTGATAGTCAACCGAAGAGATAGAAAAACTCAATGAACAGGTTCAGACATTAGTAGAGGCTGAGGCCGAGGTACATATTTGGCTTATTTTAATCTTTGCTCAAAGTTCAGACGTACGCACACACCAAGGATCATTGGCTGACCCTCGTGTTCGCTATCAAACAGGTTCTTTCATTGAAAGCCGCTCTAGAACGGGTCAAAGTTCTTAAGCAGAAAGCAGAAAAGGAAGTCGAGGCGCGACTTGAATTAGAGCAGAAAGTAGAAAAGGAAGCCGAAGCGGGACTTGAATTAGAGCAGAAAGTAGAAAAGGAAGCTGAGGCGCGACTTAAATTACAGCAGAAATTAGAAAAGGAAGCTGAGGCGCGACTTGAATTACAGCAGAAATTAGAAAAGGAAGTCGAGATGCTATTTGAATTAGAGCAGAAAGCAGAAAAGGAAGCCGAGGCTCGACTTCAATTAGAGCAGAAAACAGAAAAGGAAGCCGAGGAGCGACTTGAATTAGAGCAGAAAATAAATACGGACCCCGAGGGTGGACTTGAATTGGAACAGAAAACAGAAATAGATGCCGAGGCGCGACTTGAATTGGAGCGGCAAGCAGAAAAGGAAGCCGAGCGACTTGAACTTGTGCAGAAAGCAGAAAAGGAAACCGAGGCACGATTTGAATTAGAGCGGCAAGCAGAAAAGGAAGCCGAGGCGCGACTTAATTTAGAGCGCAAAGCAGAAAAAGAAGCCGAGGTGCGACTTGAATTAGAGCAGCAAGCCGAAAAGGAAGCCGAGGCGCGACTTGAATTAGAGCAGAAAGTAGAAAAGGAGGCCGAGGCGCGACTTGAATTAGGACGCCATCTCGAGAAAATTCGAACTGCAGTATGTGGTCTGTCAGCGTTCTTTCCGACAATCTATCCTCAGCTGCAGAACATTACTAACCATTATCCATTATTTCGTGATAGGCGAGTGCCGCTGAAAAGAGAATCCGTAAACTGGAGCAGATGATCTCTCAGGTACGTTCTTTGACTTACAATATCAAATGACACATTCACGAAAGGCAAATTGCTTACTTTCTTTTCTTGAATTCCACTAGGCTTTCCCTCAACTGGAGGTTGAACAACATCATCCTTCCGGCGGCAAACCCGCCCGATCTTCAAAGGAAATTAACAAGATCGATGGTCTGTCGGTTCCCGAGCAGTGGACAAGGGAGGCCGTTGTCGTAAGTATCGCTGCAAGAGAGGGCCCAATTGTCTTAAATGACGCGGACGGTGTATTCAAATTGAAAAGGCTGGAGAACAAGATGGAAATCGACGCTAAGAGTGACACCAAGACAGTCGACCCAATTCTCCAAAACGAAAGCAAGATTGAGGCCGATGCTGAGAGTACCACTCAGGGAGAAGGGCCGATTCTCCCATACGACATTACAGGAGAGGATTTGATTCTATCGTACTATGTGGACGGTGCCCTCGAAATGGAAAAGAAGAGCAATGAGGCTAATACCGATTGTATCTTTGAAGAAGGGAGCCTGATTCTCCCGTACAATGTGGACGGCGCATCCGCACCGCGGCAAGATTGCAAGATAGAGTCCGATGCTGAGAGTACAACCCTGGGAGAGGGGCCGGCTCTCCCGTACGACATTAAAGAAGAGGATTTGATTCTACCGTACTATGTGGACGGTGCCCTCGAAAAGGAAGAGAAGAGCAATGAGGCTAGGACCGATTGTACCTTTGATGGAGGGGACCTTATTCTTCCATACGATGTGGATGGCGCATTAGCATCGGAGCAAGGCAACAAGATAGAGACCGATGCTGAGAGTAAAACTGAGGGAGAGGGGTCGATTCTCCAGTACGACATTGAGGAAGACGATTTGGTTCTACCAAACTATGTGGACGGTGCTCTCGAAAAGGAAAAGAAGAAAAGCAATGAGACTAATTCAAATTATACATTTGGAGGAAGGGGCCTAATTTTCCCGTACGATGTGGACGGCACATCCGCTCTGGAACAAGACAGCAAGATAGAAGTCGATGCTGAGAGTGCCACTGAGGGAGAGAATTTGATTCTACCATACTATGTGGACGGTGCGTTCGAAACGGAAGAGCAGGAAAGAAATGAGGCTAATAACGATTGTACCATTGAAGGAGAGGGCCTGATTCTCCAATATGAGCAAGAAAGCAAGATGGAGGCCAATACCGGGAGTACCATTAACGGAGACGGCCCGATTCTCCGGTACGCCATTGACGGTTCATCTGAACTGAATATTGACACTAAAGAGGACGAATTTGAGTATGTAGTTTTACATTTTGTATAAATTGTACTTCTTAAAAATGGATTCATTGCATAATCTTAAATTGTAATCGCCGGGTTCTTGGGCTTTTTCCGTTCAGGGGTTATGATCAGACGTCCTCAAACACTGAGGAGGCCTTCTACAACTGGTTGGAACAGTCGCTCCCTGAGGAAGAGATGGAAGACGTTCAACTCGTGGAGCTGCATCAGCTTGGCAAAAAAATCGCTGAATTTATTAACAGAAATAATCGACTGGTTATGCTTGTGCCAACTCACTTACTAGATGACACAAATTGGGCCACTTATAAGCTTGGCATCTGCTTGTATGTGCGGCGGCAACTAACCGAACACGAGCTTCAGAATGTGAACGGAATCATTCAGAAATTCAAAACAGACACCGTTTACAAAGGTGTGGAACAACTCGTCGTCGTAAATGTTGCTGCGAGCGGTCCAGGTGGAAAAGACGATAGCAGCAATGACGAAGACGATAGCTGCAATGACGAAGACGAGAAAGCCGATGGTGATGATCGGAGAGACGGCGAGAACTACATGCAAGTGGTTCGGCCACATAGGTTTGCGGAAGGCTCTGGAAACGATGCAGCAGGATCAACCCCGAGTAATCTTAGCGACGCATGTTCTGGAGGCGCAGGACATTCGAATCGCCGCAATTTTAGCGAAAATTCTCTGTTTTCAGGTGGTGGAGGAAGACCCGTGGGTGATAGTGATGGCGAAGAGGAAGCTAGTGGTGGCAACGAGGAAGTTAGTGATGACAAAGAAGAAGTTGGTGATGGCAAAGAGGAAGGCACCAACGGCGGAGGACCGTCGAGACCTGGCCAAAGCAACTCTGCCCAATCAGCAAACAATCTGAATTGGCGACATTTATTCCTCGTCCTTTGCCTTTGCCTTTGCCTTTGCCTTTGCCTTTGCCTTTGCCTTCGTTGGCCTGCCGGCTTTATTTTGGGTTGTCTCATGGGATTTCTTTTTTTTGTGAAGATGGCCACAACAACGGACGAATTTGTAACAAATTCAAACCGGGATCACGATGAGCCATCGACCACTAGCGAGAGCTCACAGAGGGATCCGACCCTACCAAACCCCATCGATGAGGGTTCCCAGGCCACTGTAACTTCGTTGGTCAGGCCCACCGACAGCTCCAACGAGGGAAATGATACACAGTTAAATGACAGTACCAAAATTCCAAACGTGACAAACCACAATGAGGACGCCACTATTCATGGAATCGACGCATCTGGATCCATATTTTATAACTCGACTCTTACTGGTTAGTACAGCAAACACACTGCGCTTTCTTTTGGATTCTACTTTGACATTATTCTGACCGTTTTTCTATTTCGACCAGTACTAAATGCGAGGGCCCCAGAGCCCGAAATGCCGAAGTTCACGATAAAAGTCTTCACCTCTTCAAAAGCAACTCTCAAAGCCAAGAAGCAAGAGTTTACTATCGATTTTACCCTAAAGGTTACAATCACGAAATCCTCGCACAAGCTAGAGTTGAGCGACATCATCTTTGGAGGAGGTATCGAACATTTGACCCTCCGTAAGCGCTATATTCTCAACAATATTCGTATCAAGTTCTCTTCTAGAAAACCCGGCGCTTCTTTTAAAAAAATACAGCCAGCAGAGAAGGTGAAAGACTACAGGACAATTGAACATTCTTCCGCTAATGGGAAATACCTGTGGTGGCACAAGATTAATGATACTGAAGCTTTGAACAATCGGAGATTCGATCTTGAACCCCACGTTGCGGTGTATGAGTGGACTTCCGATAAAGATAGACCGACGGTATACTCAATTGACGTCAATGTCGGCCTATTGATCATGCGGAGTAGTTCCTTGCCACGTTGGCCCCGTCATGTAACGCAGAACTTTCGAAAGGACCATAATCTGGAGAACCATGTATCCATGCAAGTCAACATTGACGGGCATGACAACGAAACCGAAATCTTTAACAAATCTCAGTGCACTTGGAAAGTAAAAGCCATGGTCGATCATGGTGCCCAAGAACCAAACTTAATGAACAATCCCAATGAGTTTTGGCATTTATCACCTTGTACAAAACGTTGCTGCCAGTTGATGGCCGGCATCTGTGACATCAAACATTTAGAATGCCTTCATGATAAATGTACGACCTTCATTAGCAGAAATTAATGAGATTTTGGTATGCATTTAAAATGGTGAAGTACCAGAGTGTAACTATTTAGATTAATTATGCAATTCCATGGGAACTTGATATGTATGTAACATTGCTGTCAGAAAGTTTTTGAATCTAATTGCGCAAGGGTGTGATCCGGGATCCATGAAAAGGGACTTTTTTGTTTGGAACATATGCTGTGACCGATTGGTAACCCCCCATCATTATTGCATCTTGCTCGGCAATTAGAGTAATATAGAGCCACAACGTCACCAGCTATATCAGTAGCTGATCCTAACTATAACAAAACAGACCCTCATTGCAACTGTTCAGTAAAAGCCAACATCTCCAGTGGGTCATCGGTCAAATAAGACTCTTTCAATTATTATTTAGGGTAATAGTTCAAATAACACAAGGCCATAAGGCTCAGGATGTATATGGAAGTTATTATGGCAATATTACAAAACACCACACAATTCTGCAAAAAGTGGGTCGATATGATCATGGGATAAATATTTTACTGGATTTTT
>RQIL01018265.1:0-10363 GCA_003951145.1 Jimgerdemannia lactiflua | reverse complement strand
TTATACTATATAGTATATGACAATATTATAGAATTTATATTAAAAATCCCATTTTTTGGAAATTCTATTAGAATTTTTAGTAATTTGTAGTATATACTGTAACATGCCTGGCTCAATAGAGGCAAATTACAAGATTGGGCAGCTGTGTAGATTGGCTTGAGCCCCCAGTTACTTTGTCAAAAAGTAACAAAATGTTCAGATAATATGTATAGGTTTCTTGTGTTGGTGTCTAGTGGTATAATATTCAACAGCTGGAGACTTTTCTGCATGTGATTTCCTAATTTGGCGATGTTCTTGGGTTGATAGTCCTCTGTGTATAAGTGGATTTCTTCTTTGAGTGATGGTGGGTAATTTGTGTAACTGACAATCTTGGGTAATTAGGTGGATTTCCTTAATAGCGGGCTCTCTGGGAACCTGATGATCAGTTTCCTTTAAGGGTGCAGGTTCTGGTTGATGGTGTGATGGCAATCAGGCTTCTTTAATCAGTGCAGATTTCTTAGAGTGATGTGGATTTGAGCAGTGCGGACTAAACAATGTGGGCGAATGATGCAGGCAAACAATGCGGGTGAACAATGCAGGCGAATGATGCGGATGATCGGTGGAATGCGGCAGATTGGCAGGCAAAAATGTGGACTTAAACAAGGCGGATCGGTGGTACATGGCAGATTGGCGGACTTAAACTGGTGGCTTATTCCTTAAGCGGCGGTTCTTCTTGAAAATGGTGACCTTTCCTGGCAGCGAACTTGAATAAAATGGCGAAGTTCTTAAATAATGGTGGCTGGCAAAGTTACATCAAAGACTGGCTTCGTTTGTGCAAACTGAATCACTGCAAAGTTGTGTCTATAGACTGGCTTTGATTTCCTTTAACTAGTGGACTTCTGACTTATCTGGCAAGCGAACCAAAGACTTCTTTATATCAGAAAGTGGACTGGAGTGGAAAGTAGCTCACAACTTCTTGGCAGTGGCTCATTGGCAGGTGTATCTCCTAAGTGTTGTAATCCTTCCTGGATCAAGTGGCTTTTGGCAGGCATTTCTCCTAAGTGTACCAGATAATTGACTTTTGCTTTTGCTTTTGGAACTGAGATTTATTCACTCTTGTCTCTGGGGTATTTTATACATTTGTAGTTGCTATCTGATTGCTATCTGGCTAACTATAGAATGCTATTTATGTCAGGTATTTCTGGTTTTGGTTACTAGTGTGCAGGTCCAGCACAGGTATACAGGTCTGGCACAAGTGTGTAGGTCCTGCACAGATATACCTTATCTGGTAGTCTGGCTATTTATATAGTTTTCTGCAGCAAATGATTGCTGTGCAGGTTACTATGCTATGCTAATGTTCATGTCATCTGGTTTGTTCACATCATTTGTCAGTAATTCAGGTGGTACGTTTTTGTGGTCTGTCACATCAGCCCCCACTAAAGGATGGTCTGTCCCAGACTGTCCTTTAGTCATCATTCCAATAGGCATAGGTATCTTCTGCATCAATACCTGCACCATTGTCTTCATCTATATCTGAATCACTCTATTCGGTAGGTTCTTCTTCTTCTTCTGAGAATAGGATTTCAACATGATTGATGATACTCAGATAGGTGGCTAGGTTCATTCCTCGTATGTCATACCAGGAGAACTGTGCCTACATCAAGGCTATGGTGTTTCGTTTGTAAAGTGTATAGAGTCTGTCTGTGGCAGTGACATCTCTTCTTGATAAACCTATGGTGTTCCTGATATAGGTTTGTTCTGGGGCTGGGAGGTTCTGCATTTGTTCACCAATTGCATAGTGTGCCTGAAGTTGATGAACTTGAAGCAATCGTCTGACCAGGACAAGATTCTCTAGATGAATCCGAATCTTTTGGAGGGTATTTCCATTGACTTCTCGAAATTGGGAAAGAGGGACTGGTAGTGATTGAAAGGAGCTAAGAACAAGGGTCTGGAGGTGTTGATCTATCCTCCGGTTCATAGTTTGTGCAGATAAATCTTGAGGCAGTTGATGTGAACTGGAGTTCTCAAGATTTATCCATCTATGCTTCTTATATATATGTTGGTTCCTCTGATATTGTATACAAGGTATGGTCCTTCCCATTTTGGTTCCAGTTTGGTGGCAAAGTTTGTTTCAACCATGCTTCTCCAAACTAGGACTTGATCTCCAATCTTGATCTTCTGATCTTTCTGTTTCTGGTCATAATACTTCTTTTGTCTTTCCTGAGCCTTGATAATCTGGTTTTGGGCATCTTTTTGCAGCTGATTTCCTTTTTCAAGAAGCTTTCCAAGGTTCTCATGGTCAGCAGTTCTGGTCTTCTTGGCAAACATCATTTTGAAGGGCTTTTGTTTGGTTGAGGCAGCAGGGGTGTTTCAGATTTCCCACAGGATTTCAGGTAAGCTCCCAATTGGTAGGATTGATCTTGGCAAGTCCTTTCTTGATGGTCTGGTTCATTCTTTCGGTCATTCCATTGGTTTGCAGATGATAAGAGGTGGTCCTTTTCAGGTGGATCCCATGAATTCATGCATAACTTGAGATTATATTATTCACAAATTCAGTTTCTCAGTCAGAGATGAGTTCTTCAGAGGGTCCATATCGGTGGGTGAGATCATGAAGGTGTCCCACAATGGTCAGGGCATCTGCGATCTCCATGGAGTATGTTTCGGGCCATTTGGTCAGATGTTCGACAAATACTAGAATGTATTTGTTTCATTTTGGTATTACTGGCAGGGGTCCAATTACATCTACTCCCCATCTTTGAAAGATGTGAGTGGGTGGGGGAATCAGTTATAGAGGGGCTTGATAGTTCTTTTTTCCTTGATACTTCTGACAGGTGTCACACTTCTGGATAATGTCTTAGACTTGTGTTCTGAGGTGGGGCCAATGTTGATAATCTTTTCGAATCTTGTCTTCTGTATTTGTCTGTCCTTGGTGGGCTTTCTGGTATTCTTGTCGGATGAGATCTTCTTGCTCCTTGATGGTCTTGGGAACTTCTTTGAGAGTGCAGTTCCAAGGTACACCCTTCCTTTGGTTCATTAGGTCATGTGGGAAAGAACATCAACATTGTTGTGAGTCCTTCCCGCTTTTTAGATGATGTTGATTTCGTAATCTTGAAGGATAAGGATCCATCGAGCAAGGATTCCAGTGGGGTCTTTTCAGTGCAGTAACCATTTGAAGGCTGCATGGTCTGTGATCAGGGTGAACTTTCTTCCAATGAGGTAATGTTTGAACAAGGTGACTGCCCATATAACTGCAAGACATTCCAATTTGGTGCTCCCATAGTTGGTCTGCTACTTGTTGGTGGCTCTGCTTGCATAAGCTATCACATGGTGCTGTTTGTTAGGTCCTTCTTGTACAAGAATTGCTCTGAGGCCATTCTTAGATACATCAGTGTACAGAATGAAAGATTTCTGCAGATCTGGCCAGACTAGGATTGGTGCTGAGGTCAGGTAGTGTTGTAGTTTTCAGAAGGCTTCTTCTTGTAGTTCTTTTCATTGGAATAGTACTCCTTTCTTCAGCAAGGTTTGGATTGGGGCAGAGATTTCAGCGAATCTCTTAATAAATCTTCTGTAGTAAGATGCAAGCATCAGGAAGGACAGGGCTTCCTTTGGAGTCTTGGGGACAGGGAAGTTGTTGACTTTTTCGATCTTCTTGGGGTCTGCATGTGTTCTATCTTTAGATACTATAAATCCAAGGAATTCAAGCTTCTGTTTGCCAAAGTAGTACTTCTTTGAGTTGAGTCTCAGGTGGTTTTGTTGAGTGAGTTTGAAAAACTCTTCAAGGTCTCGCAGGTGGTCTTCGAAATTTGCTGAGTAGATGTTGGAGTCATCCATATAAACAATCAAGCAGTAGTGGATGAGAGAAGCATATACTGAGTTCATCATTCACTGGAAGATTGGGGGTGTATTGCAGAGTCCAAAAGGTATTCGGAGGTACTCAAACAATTTTCCTAGAGCAAGGAAAGCTGTTTTTTGAATGTCCTTGGGGTCCATTGGTATCTCGTGGAATCCTGTGAATAGATCCATACTGCTAAAGTATCTTGCATTTTGTAGCTGGTTCAGAAGGTCATCAATTTGGGGCAAGGGGTATATATCTTTTTCAGTTACTGTGTTGAGTTTTCTGAAGTCCACAACTAGTCTCCATCCTCCTTTCTTTGGTATAATAAGTATAGGGCTGGCCCAAGGGCTGGTAGAGGGTTGGATGACTCCATTGTCTAAGAGTGTTCTTTTTCAAATGTCTTCAAGTGGTGGGGTATCCTGTATGGTTTCTGTCAGATGGGTGTTGCTTTTCTTGTATTTATACTGTAGTGGTATGATGGGTTATATGGCAGGTTGCCATAGTCTGTAGTGAAGATATCCTGATATTTATGAAGGAGTTTGGTCAATTTTTTTTGTTGCTGGGGTGTCAATTCTTCTCCAATGTTTGTGGAAGGCTTCACTTTCTCCTAGGTCACAGAGGGGCCTTTCCTTTCTTCTGTGACCTTTTGCCATTTCTCTGTAAGTTTAATTCGTAAACTTCTCTATGTGTTTGGTTGAGATAAGGCACAAGGTGTCCAATGATGGTTCCTTTTAGCAGGATGATGTTGTCGCAGCTTGTGTTGGTTGCTCAAGAGTATACTGGATTCATCTTGTCAGGGAATGTGTATCCTTCTATGTGCAGATTTCGGATTTCTTCATTGGGTTCGAAGAAAAGGTTCCTGGGGTCTGGTGGTAAAAAGATTTCGATAGTGGTCTGCTCTCCTGGCTCAAGGATGAGGTTTTTGTGAAGCTTTACTGGCTGGTGGAAAACTTGCTGAGGGGCATTTGCTTTGAATTGACTGACCTGAAGAAGATGTACTTCCTTCTTGTCTGAGCTTCCAAATCCTTTAGTTTGTCTGGTTCCTTGAGTGAGCTTGGGTACTTCTTGTAACTGAGGAGTCTTATACTTGAGGAAGACTGCTTGAGTGATTTTGTCTCCTTTGTTGATTCGAATCTATTCACCACTTCCATTTCTTAAGATGATCTTGATTTCGCCTGTGTATTCTGGATCAATGGTTCCTCCTTCAGTGGAAAGTCCTTCAAGGGCTAGTCCAGACCTTGAGGTCAGCTGAATATAAGTTCCTTTGGGTAGTTGTATGGCAATACCAGTTCTGATGAGCTTTGTACTTTCAGGGCCCATAGTGGTGTCATAAAGACTGCTGAGAAAATAGCCAACATCTTCTTGGTGTGCCTTTTTCAGTGGAATTGCATTGGGATAAAGTAGGGTAAACTGTGCAATGTTCTTGCTAAGTATAGGCTGTCCATGGGCTGAGGCTCCTGTGGCATTGGATCTCCAACCTCTGATATCTAAGTGTGGCCATCTTGCTCTAGTAGAGGGGTCTCAAAGATAATTGATTCCTCTTTTTCCAGTGGGGTCCAGGGCTTCCATGAAATTGATGGCATCATCTATCCATTCTTGGCAAGTTGCATAGCGAATAAGAGCCAGGATATCTTCTCCTAGGTCATATATCTTAAGGACCTTTCTTGTAAGCTTCTTCTTTTTCTCCTTTCGAATCTGGGCTCGGTCATCTCCTCTTTTGAGTGTGTGCATAATCACATCTTTGCTGAGATGGATCTTTTCATGTTGACAAGGCCAGTATCTTGGGTGCTTTCCATGATGGCAATATTCCATAGCTTGGAAGTGCTTCTTTCTTTCTTTGATTTCTCCTAGCTTCGGAAATCTGCATCCATTCACATCATACTTTGGAGGGAGGGTAGAGAGGGGTTTCACTTCTGTCTGGGTGTAGAATCCGACTCTATGTCTTCTTTTCACAAGTGAGGTGATAGATTTTTGGAATGAGGTTCCTTCTGCAATGATTTTCGGGGATTCTGGTCCAGGAGGTTGTCTGGCCTGCTGGTCTAATATGTGGCACTGATAGCAGTAGTCTCTTGGTGAGTGGGAAATGACTTGATGAGGGCATCTGCCCATTCGGAAGGCTCTCTCTTGATGGGTTTCAGGCCTTGGAATAACTGGTTGTGAGCTGGGCCTGCTTCTTCTTCACTCCAGGAAGTACTGTCTTCTTCTTCTTCTTGTGGTGCCCAATTCGGATCATCCCATAAAACAGTTGTGGGGAGTTCTTCATTTTCAGAAATGCTGTCATCTTCTTCTTCTGGAGGCTGGTCCCAAATTGCTTGAATTTCAGCTGCTTCAATTTCGGGATTAGACATTACTTATATATGGCTTTTCAGCTGGGTATTGTGAAGGCATCTCTTCTTCCTTCTTCTGCAGTCAGGGCATATAGTTCCAGGACTCTTTCGAATTCCTACATGTCTGGATGAGTGTTCCTCACATTTCTGTCTTTGGAGGCATTTGATGCATCCTCTGGCTTCTCCAGCAATGGCTCTGATTGTGATGGAGATAGTATCTTATACCCATACATTGTCTTCTGGTCTGTCTTCTACCATATTGATTCTGGGCCTCAGTCTAGGGTTATTGTCATTTTCAGAATCCTTCTCTTCTTCTTCTTCAGTGGTGGATTCTTCACTGCTGGCATATTTTTCTTGAATGATCACCTTCTTCTTCTTCTTTGATGGCTCAAAGCTGGTGACTTTGACTCAGTACTTCTTTCCTCTGTAGTCGAATTTGAGTACTTGTTGACCAATGTTGACATCTGCATTCATCTCCTTCATCCAATTGGTGCCAAGGATCATATCATAGGTGACAGCTTCAGTCACAACTGCCTTGGAGATAGCAAACTGAATGTGTCCAAGGGTGATAGTGATGTTTTGGACTTCTCTCAGGGATTGAGTTCAGACTCCATCAGCTACTATGATGCTGAGACTAAAGGGTCCATCAATGGGCCATTGAATGCTGTCCAGGAATTTCTTTGCAATGACACATATAGCTGCTTCTGTATCAATGAGGATTTTTGCCTTCTGGCCTCTGATTTCTCCAAACAAGTAGATACTGACATGCCTTTCTGCAGCTTATACTGCTGGGGTTGCTGGTTCTTCTTGGGGAATGGAGACTCTTCCTGTGTAGGATCTTGTGGTTTGCAATAACTTGTTCCTTACTCCAGCAGGTGTCAGTTAAAGGAACTGCAAGAGTGAGACTTCTATCTTGGCTTCTTGAATCTTCTTCCAGGCTTCATTGTAGATGTTCCGGGGCATGGTCTTTGGGATGTATTTCTTCTTGGACTTTGGAGTCTTGGTTTTGGATTCTGGTTCTTCTCCCATTTCTTTGTCAGTAGATTCTGATAGAGGATCTTCTCCATTGATAGTAGCTCCAGGAATGAAAGGTGAAGGAGACTGGGGGGGTGTATCAACCTGCTCTTCTTCATCTTCATTTCAAATGATTCTTCTGCTGGTTCTTTTTGGTGGCTTCTCAACTGCTCTGGGACAGTCTACTGCTCTCTTCCTCTTTTCTGCTGGATAGACTGTTTCTCTGTATTCAGCTTTGGTTAGATACAAGTCTAGGTCACTATATTCCTCACTATCACTCTGCTCATAGTCTTCGACTGGGTGAGCTTCTGTCCTTTTGTTGTGGGTATCCTTTCAGTTTGGTGGCTCAGAATTCCTTAAGCTGTCTTGATTGTTGCATTCAGAGGCATAGTGTCCTTGCTGTCCACACTTGTAGCATTGGATCTCTGCTCTGTCTCTCGAAGGATAGTTTTGACTATCAGAGGATGGGTAGTTCCTCTGGTAATCTCAATTTTCATGTAGGGGGTACCTTGGCTAGTAGTTCTGATTTTCTTAAGGGGGATACCTTGGCTGGTAGTTCCGATTTTCACATGTAGAGAGCCTTTTGATTTGGCTAACCAGTCTGTCTACTTTCGAATTGAGGTCTTGAATCTCATTCTTGTCCTTCTTCCATTCTTTAGTAGGCTTCTCTCCTTTTGATTCTCCTTGAAGAATTCCTTGCAGAGCTTTGACCAGGAGGTCTTCTTTGTCTTCTTTCTGATTATCAGTCCAGGTGGTTCCTTGCTTGATATCAAAGTATCCTTGGGCTGCATCTACTTGCTCTTCAGGCTTCCTGATGCCCAGGGTTCAGACATGTTGAGCAATGTTAGGTAGAATTCCATTCATGAAGGTCATTGGACTGATGATGTCTTGATTGGCAGCATTGAATCCAGCAGCATGCATTCTTTTCTGGATTCTAGTGAAGAATACTCTTGGGGATTCTCCAAGGTTCATCTTCATTCCCATAATAGATTCTTAAGCTTTGTGGTGGATTTCGTTTCCTGTATACTTTTCAATGATCCAGTGCTACATAGCCTCATATTGTTCTTCTTCTGATCTTGCATTCTCTATGATATCTCCTAGGTCTGTGTCAACATCATTTGCAGTTCTGGTGAAGATGCCTTTGGCTGGTTCTCTCAGCTGTGCCTTGAAAACATTGATTCATCTTTGGGTTGATAAATCTCTCAGGGCTGCTATTCCTACAATTGTATCTATGAATTCTCTTGGATCCTCCTCTGGGTATCCTGCAAATGTGGGTAGAGTTGTGTCCATTTCATCTTCACTGTCTTCTGATTCTGTTTTGATTTCTGGCTCTGATTCTGAGTTGTTGGCTATTGATGGGTATGAATTTGAAGGTGCAAGAGATCTGGGAGATGGTGCCCTTCTCAGTACTATTCTGGAGAGCCTTATAGATTGAATTCTTTGGATTGGGGTTACTGGTCTGGGTAAATCAAGAAAGACTCTTGGGGGGAATCTTTCCAGATGATTATTGAGGTCTCGGGCAAGGTTGTCAAAGTCTTGATTGGTGTTGTCTACTTTGTCTGGTGTGAGCTCATTAAAATCTCTGGTTGGTGTTTCTACTGGTAGTACTGGTGGAGGATTTCGTATAGTGCTGGCTTCAGCAATGTCTGATCCTTCTGAGTGGTATCCAATTCTAGAGGTAATTATGCTTCTTCCTATCCAAATACTTTGTAGAGCTGGGATTTCTTCTCCTGAGATAGCTGAGATTGGTACTATATTAAAGATTGCTGTGGTGCTAGTCTCCAGGTTGAAGGTTGGGTTCTGTGAGCTGAAAAGTCATGATAATTCTTTTGAGAATATTTCCAGTTGAGCCCCCAAATGTAACATACTTGGCTCAATAAAGGCAAATTACAAGATTGGGCGGCTGTGTAGATTGGCTTGAGCCCCCAATTACTTTGTCAAAATATTCAGATAATATGTATAAGTTCCTTGTATTGGTGTCTAGTGGTATAATATTCAATAGCTGGAGACTTTTCTGGGTGCGATTTCCTAATTTGGCGATGTTCTTGGGTTGACGGTCCTCTGTGTGTAAGCGGATTTCTTCTTTGAGTGATGGTGGATAATTCGTATAACTGATGATCTTGGGTAATCAGGTGGATTTCCTTAATAGCGGGCTCTCTGGGAATCTGACAATCAGTTTTCTTTAAGGGTGCGGGTTCTTGTTGATGGTGTGATGGTGATCGGACTTCCTTAATTAACACGGATTTCTTAGAGCGATGCAGATTTGAGTGGTGTGGACTGAATGATGTGGGCGAACGATGCGGGCAAATGATGCAGGTGAATGATGCAGGTGATCGGCAGAATGTGGCGGATTGGCGAGCAAAAATGTAGACTTGAACAAGGTGGATCGGCAGTATGTGGCAGATCGGCAGACTTAAACTGGCGGCTTATTCCTTAAGTGGCGGTTTTTCAACCTTTCCTAGCAGCGAACTTAAATAAAACGGTGGACTTCTTAAACAACAGCAGCTGGTAAAGTTATGTCAAAGACTGGCTTCATTTGCGCAAACTGAATTACTGCGAAGTTACATCTATAGACTGGCTTTGATTTCCTTTAACTGGCGGACTTCTGGCTTATCTGACAAGCGAACCAAAGACCTCTTTGTATCAGAAAGTGGACTGGAGTGGAAAGTAGCTCACAACTTCTTGGCAGTGACTCATTGGCAGGCATATCTCCTAAGTGTTGTAATCCTTCCTGGATCAAGTGGCTTTTGGCAGGCATTTCTCCTAAGTATACCAGACAATTGACTTTTGCTTTTACTTTTGGAACTGAGATTTATTCACTCTTGTCTCTGGGGTATTTTATACATTTGTGATTGCTATCTGATTGCTATCTGGCTAACTATAGAATGCCATTTATATCAGGTATTTCTGGTTTTGGTTACTAGTGTGCAGGTCCAGCACAGGTGTGCAGGTCCGGCACAAGTGTGCAGGTCCTGTACAAATATACCTTATCTGGTAGTCTGGCTATTTATATAGTTTTCCGCAGCAAATAGTTGCTGTGCAGGTTACTATGCTATGCTAATGTTCATATCATCTGGTTTGTTCATGTCTTTGTCAGTAATTTGGGTGGTATGTTTTTGTGGTCTGTCACAATATGTATAATAAATTATTAAAACAGATTACTATAAATAGAAAAATAGAATTTATTAATTAGTTTTTTTAGATTTTT
>RQIL01018254.1:0-10363 GCA_003951145.1 Jimgerdemannia lactiflua | reverse complement strand
AGACTGACTTCCACAGGTCCGCTCCATCCTTAGATACCCAGCAGTCTTCCACAACTTGCCCAGCCTCCTCCCTCAACTCCGCCTCCCTCTTCGCATCCACCTCATACCCTTCTTCTACCAACAAGATTGCCATCACCTCTGTCAGCAGTTTGTCCACCACCCCTTCTCCTGCCAGAATTCCCTGCCACTCCGCCCCCCCTAGGACCCTGAAGTCCACCTCTGCAAGCTCATCTGCCACCAGATCATTGAGAGTGGCCAGCAGCCATCCTGCTCCCCCAATATGCCCAACACCAGGGGTCATGGGCCTCCTGTGTTCCTTATTCCCCCCATCATCTTCAGCGACCTCACCCTCAGCTCCACTGGGGCATGTTCCCTCCACCCCCACCACCAGTCCTCCAAGTGCGACGTCCGGGACACCAAAACTCACTTGCTGTACCCCCTTCATCACCACATCCTTTCTTTCTGTCTCATGCCCCAGGGTACCATATGAGGACACCCCTGTTCCTGGCTGGTCCCACTCCTCCTCATCCAGGTCAAAGAAGAATTCTGGTTCGTCCTCACCAATGATCTTCTTCTGCCGAGGGGTGTGCTGTGATGCCTCAAGCCCCCCAGGACCACCAGTGAACCCCGGCAGGGGCACCATCCCTGTGCCTGCCTTCTCCTTAAGGCTCGCCAGCAGGTCTCTCTGCATCTGCCTCCCCTGCTCCCTCTCCCATGCCTTCTTATCCACCCGCACCTTCCTGCCATTTATCTCCTCCACTACTGTCGTATCCTCAAAGGCCTCCCAGGCCTTTGCCCTCTGCTCCACAGCCCCTTCTAGTTCCCACAAGGCTGTCAAAAGGTCTTCCTCCTCTTCCTCAGTCCCTCTCACCCTCGATACCTTGCACTCGACTGGGCCCCACTTCATAGCCCTTGGCCAATCCCCCACTTTCCCTGTCGCCTCTCTTCCGGCCATCCTCAGTCTCACCTCCACATCTCCTGTCCTGAATGACGTCCCCTCCCATATCTGAAAACCGATATCCACAACATCGCCGTACTCCTTTATCACCTCACTGACCCTGCTCCTAGTCTCCTCCACTGACACCGTAGGGACCCCCTTGACCACCAGGTGCACCACCCTTGGGTCCCAGCACAAGCACCTTGACATCAGCACTGCCACCTCGCCCACCATGATCCCCTTCGCCAGAGCCTCTACCAGGTGCTTCTCCTCAACAAATCCAACCTCAACTCCCTCCAGTCCTTTCAGGAACTTCACTGACGCCACATCCACCAGCTGCTTCCCCAGAAGTCCCAAAACTATCTTTGCCATCACTGCTAGGCCCCAGAAGCTCACTGTGACTGCGAATTCGGAGATCGACTTCTTGAGTAACGGTACCACCACCAGGCCCATCACACCATCTGAGAGATCGCCCTTGTGCACCGGCCCTGATCCCCCCTGGCTCCCCTTGTCACCATCAGCAGTCACATCTGGATTTTTTTCCAGATTAGCCATCACCCCTCCATCAGCAGTCCCACCTACTCTGCCAGTCACACCTCTCCCAGCCCCCACCTTCTCTCCTCCAGAGAGCACACCTCCAGCACTTCTTGACTTCCCCTTTCCCTTCCCCACTGTCTTCCATTCCTCAGCTCCTCCTCCTCCTCCTCCACCCTTGACCACTGCTGCGAAGCTCACTGCTCCACCACCTCCAGCCCTCTTGCTCGACTCCTGCCCCCCTCCCACTCCTCCACCAGTCGACAGTCCAAAGAACCCTGGCCCCAGCCCTATCCCTCCCTTGCCATACTGCCATTTGAAGGCTGATCCATCCCCCACACCAGTACGCTTGCCCGTGCCTTGCTTGGTCACCATCGCCTTAAGAGCTTTCTCAATAAAACGATGAAAAGTGTGTCAAAAGTGTGTGTGGGAATTTGTGTAATGTGAATGTTATCAGAGAGAGATGGCCGCCACACTCCTCCGAGAGAATACTGCAATCTGGTAGCGAAATCATGTTCAGGGCCAAATCAAGATCTGGAGTGAATTCTCAGATGCCATTCAAGGCTAATTCAAGCCTGTCAACAGCACCAAGATCACGTGAGACCACCTGGCAAATGTCAAACAGCTCAAGTCTGTGCAAGTATACAATGCACAATTTCTGTCTATTCTACTAGAGCTACCTCATATTACTGAAGACAAGAAGGTCAACAAGTACATCCGAGATCTCAAAGAACAAACACAAGTTCATGTTGAACTTGAAGAATCCAAAGACCTAGACACAGCAATGAAAATTGCTGATAGGTTTGATGTCATTACCTATGGTAATCACTTCGAGCAGAAGAGACCACCATTCAACAACAACCCCAGAAGGGAGGAAACCAAAGTCAGAACTGTTGGACCTGCCCCCATGGACCTAGATACTATCAATAAGAACAAGAAAAACAAGCTTACACCCAAGGAAAAGGAGCACCTCAAGAAGGCTGGAGCCTGCTTCTTTTGCCGATAGCCTGGTCATATTGCTACAAAATGTCCCAAGAAGACTACCGAACCCAAGAGGATCCTGGTCCTGTCCAAAGACACTCAAGGTTATCAAGTCAAATAAGAAGTTGTACTCAATTTCATATGAGTCAATCTCAAGGCCCAGATTTCTCAAGCACAGTCAGAAGGAGCCATTGGTTTAGACCTTCAATCTGTTCAATAAGTCACTATTCCTGCTTATGAAAGAAGGCTCATTCCAACTGGCCTTGCAGTCGAAATACCCAAGGAACATTATGCAAGAATTGCACCAAGATCTGGTCTCAGTATCAAGCACTCACTAGATGTTAGTGCTGAAGTCATTGACTCTGACTTCCGAGGAGAAATGCAAGTCTTACTAGTCAACCATAAGGACCAACCTTATACTGTAAATGAAGGTGACAGAATCACACAGCTCAATCTGGAGCAAGCCACCTTGCCTACCATCAAGGAAGTCACCAAGTTGTCTCCAACCAAGCAAGATCAGAAAGACTTTGGCAGCACTGATCAAGTTGCTAGCATAGCTGAGAACTGAGCCAACTCAATACTCATCTTCAAGGTCTAGTCAAAGGTCAAGAACTAGATGTTCTCATAGACAGCAGAGCTATTGGAAACTTTATCAACAAGAACCTCATTGACAAACTCAAGATTCTCACTAAGCCAGCTAGCAAAAATGGTGGAGTTGTCACTGCTGATAGCACTACTCTACCAATTGATTCAATTGCCACTAAACTTCCCCTCAAGATTCAGAAGTACTGGGAACATTTAGATTTTGAAGTGGCACCCCTAGGAGATCATGACCTGATCTTAGGCAAACCCTGGCTTACACGACACAACCCACACATTGATTGGACCAAGAATGAACTTACCCTGATTCAAGATGGAGTCAACATTACAATCAAGCCAGACAAAACTTAGACAAAAACCCCAATTGCCACTCTCTCGGCAATCCAGTTCAAGAAGGCTCTCAAGAAAGCTACCTGTGTCTTTGTTGCACTGATCCGACCTAAGAAAGAAGACAAGAAGCTATCAATCAGCGAAAGTGTCAAGCTACTACTGAACAAATACAAGGATGTCTTCCCAGACAAGCTACCTGGTCTACTGCCTTCAAGAGACCATGACCATGAAATCAAGCTAGTACCAAATGCGGCCATTCCTAAGAAGAAGATGTACTACATGTCACTACTTGAAATTAAAGCAGTCAAGAAGGAACTCAATGAACTCATCGAGCAAGGAGCCATTCAGCCAAGCAAGTCACCTTTTGGCTCCCCAGTCCTATTCATCAAGAAGAAGGATGATACCTTACAAATGTGTATAGACTACCATGCACTCAACAAGATTACTATCAAGAATCATTACCCACTGCCTCTCATTGATCAAATCTTTGATGCTCTCAAGAATGCCAAGTACTTCACCAAGATTGACCTGACCTCTGGGTATCACCAAATTCGAATCAAGCCAGAAGACATACCCAAGACTGCCTTCATGATACCATTTGGTCTCTATGAATTTCTAATCATGGCCTTTGGTCTCACCAATGCACCAGCAACCTTTCAAGACCTCATGCAGACTGTCTTCAAGGATCAGCTCTATATCTTTGTACTCATGTACATTGATGACATCCTGATCTTCAGCGGCACTAAAGAAGAACATCTCAAACATCTCAAATAAGTCCTCAAGATTCTCTGTGAACACAAGCTTTATGCAAAGCTCAAGAAGTGTAAGTTCTTCAAAGATTAAGTTGAATACCTTGGATACATTATATCAGCCAAAGGAATTCAAGTTGACCCAAGGAAAATACAAGCCATTGAATAGTGGCCTGTGCCAGCAAGTCTCACTGAACTTAGATCCTTCCTTGGTCTGGCTGGATACTACCACTGATTTGTCAAGAACTTCTCTGGCATAGCAGAATCTTTAACAAACCTCCTATGAAAGCAACCCAACTCTGATCTCTATGTTCCCTACATCTGGGACACCTTCTGTCAATAAGCTTTTCAAGAACTCAAGAACCACCTAACCCATGTACCTGTTCTTAGAAATATGGACCCGAACTTGAAGTTCACTGTCACTACTGATGTATCCAACTTCGCAATTAGTGCAGTCATCTCTCAAGATGATGGTCAAGGACACAGACCCATTGCCTTCGAGTCAAGGAAATTGTCCCCTATAGAGCAAAAGCTAGCCACTCATGAAAAGGAACTTCTGGTAATCATTCATGCCCTCAAGACCTAGCAATACTACCTAGAAGGAGTTGAGTTTGATGTGATCACAGATCACAGATCTCTTCAGTACATCAACATCCAACCAACTCTTTTCCATCAACAAGCCAAGTAGAGTCAGCTACTTCAGACCTTCACTCCGAACATCATCTACAAGCCCAGCAAAACCCTAGTTATACCAGACATACTCTCAAGAAGGCCTGACCTTGCTGCCATTTTACAAGTCACCATGGTATCTGAATTCCTTAACCAGATCAAGACTGCCTATGAACAAGACTCTCTGGTTCTACAAAAGAACACCAAGGAATTCAAAGAAAAGTACACCCTCAAGAACAACCTCATGTACTATTAAGACAAGGTCTATATTTCTGCCAACTCTAAACTACAATATAAGATTCTCCATGAATACCATGACTCTCCACTAGCTGGTCATCTTGGAACTAAGAAGACCATCCAGAACATTCAACAAGACTACTACTGGCCCAACATGCTCAAGGAAATCAAGGAGTATGTTTAAAGCTACGACCTACATATGTCAAAGGAACAAGTCAAGCAACCAAATGCTTGCTGGTCTTCTGCAACCCTTGCCAATTCCGACTAAGAAGTTCAAATAAGTCACAATGGACTTCATTGTACAACTCCCATGAACCAAATTAGGCTATAATACCATCATCATATTTGTAGACTGCCTGACCAAGATCACAATCGCTGAGCCAACCACAACCAATGCCACTACCCCTGAAATTGCTAGAATCTTCTTCAAGTCTATCTTTTGCCAATATGGACTCTCCTGAGTAATTGTCAGTGACTGCGACCCCCAAATTCACAAGTCATTTCTGGCAAGCACTCTTCAAGACCCTTGGAACTCAAATCGCTATGTCCACTGCCTTCCACCCTCAAACTAATGAACAAACTGAGTGAATGAACAGAACACTTGAACAAATGCTCAGAAACTATATATCTTATGAGCAAGATGATTGGGACCACTACCTGACCTATACCAAGTTTGCCTACAACAACACAGTCCAATCATCTATAGGTCTTTCCCCTTTTCAGTTACTATATGGTCAAAACCCTGAGACCCCTACAAGTCTAGTCTCATTCCAGCAATCCAGTCATACACAAGTTCCCACTGCCCAGAATCTTATCAACAAAATGGATTCTTTCTCAAGATCATGACTATGAATCTGCAAAAGGCTCAACAACATCAAGCTAAGTATGTAGATAGGAAATGTCATAATGTCAACTATACTATTGGAGATATGGTTTTACTCAAAGCTGACAACATCAAGGCCCAATCTCAATTCAACTGTCAGTCAGCCAAATTCCAACCCAAGTATCTTGGACCCTTTGAGATCACCGAGCAAGTCTCTACCTACTCCTACCATCTCAGTCTACTGACAACCATGCGTATATATCCAGTATTCTATGTATCACAACTCAAGGCCTGGAACTAGTTACTCTCTTACTCTGGCCGAATTCTGACACCCTCAGCACCAGTTATGGTCGAAGACCACATTGAGTATGAAGTTGAGAAAATCTTAGACAAATGAGTCTGATACCGTCACACAGAATACCTAGTCAAGTGGATGGGCTATCCTGAATACGATGCTACCTGGGAACCCATTGCCAATCTCAAGAACTCCCAAGACCTCATTCAAGAGTTCGAGCAAAAAAAAGAAACTCATTGACTGCCTGTGAGGTTCTCTCCTTGAATAGTAGATGACCTACTGTACTGATCAGGTATATTATGCATTGGGGCACTCTAAGGGATACAGCATCAGAAATAAGACCCACAGAAGAACTCTGTAAACCCTACAACTAACAAGGTTCGAACCAGTTCTCATCCGATCAAGATGATACTTTGGCCCTTGCCTTATACAAGGATGGCCAGTCCTTGTCAATGAGCTAATATATTCTATTTGTCTTTTCTTTTGGTTTTATTTTCTTATGTTACCCTCTGAATTTAATAAGGACATTGATTCTTAAGAAGGAGGAGATGTAACATTTTAGCATAGTTTATTTCATTTTCTTTGTCTTTCTAGTACTTTCCATAACCTTCTGGTACCTTCTGCATAATTAGAAATCCTTTCTTGGCACTAAGCTATAGCTAGAACATTCTTGTCACTTCTGTTCCAGTCTTAGCTAGTCACAGAACTTCATGGAACATTGCGGATCTTTATTTGTCATCATTGCTGACAAATTTTTCTCTTAGCATTTCCATTGATTACTCAGATCCTTCTGGATCCTTCTTTCAGATCTTGTATAAATATCCTCTCTGTTCTCTCAAATAAAGCTCAGAATATTTTCTCTCTGAATCCACAAATCTTCTTGAACTCTTAGTAACTCTTCAAGCTACTTTGAACCTCTAGAATTTAGTCGCTTCCTTATTTAAGAAATCAGAACCATTACAGGTCCAAAATATAATTGAAGGTTGTTAAAGCTAGCAGATTAATAGAAGACTGGTTTTTCTTAATCAAGAGTAGTACTCCCAACAAATCGAATCAAAGGTCTAATTCGATTCGATTCAAATCAAATCAAAGGCTAATTCGATTTGAGTTCTGATTTGAACCCTATTTTTCGAAATGTAATAACTTGACAAATACATGTCCAAATTCAATGATCTTTAGCTTGTTAGATTCTTCTTATATAGGGGAATCTAAAAAGCTAAAATCATTGAATTTGGACATGTATTCGTCGAGTTATTACATTTCGAAAAATAGGGTTCAAATCAGACCCTCAATTTGATTCAAATTCGATTCGATTTGAACTTAATTCAAATTGAAAATCCCCAATTCGATTCGAATTCGATTTGATTTGAACTTAATTCAAATTGAATAATCCCCAATTCAATTCGAATTCGATTTGATTCGAACTTAATTCAAATTGAAAAATCCCCAATTCGATTCAATTCAAATGACCCTCAATTCGATTCGATTCAAATTGATTCGATTCATTTGGGAGCACTAATCAAGAGAAGATCTTTGATAAGGTATACTAGAATTATTTAGAGTTAGTCTTAAAAAAGGTAGACTTTAGAACTATTAAAGCCAGAAGGCTGATGGGATTATTGCAAGAAGGACAAGTGGCTATTATTATAAATAAATAGTATAGAAAGAAGTTTCAACTGAACAGAGAAGTCCCATAAGGGAACCTATTTTCCTCACTAATATGTGCTCTTGCTAAAGCCCCTACTAGATGAACTATGGTGAAACATGTCTGAACTAAGCCTGAGAAAGATAACCTGAAAGCTGAGAGCCTTTACTGATAATATGGTAATGGGATTGGAAAGCTTAAAAGATATTAATATTATCAGAGAAGAAGTTCAGCAATATGAAGAGATATCAGGAACCAAACTGAACTGGGATAAGTGTGACACAATGAATATTAGTAAAGGAATGGGAGAGATTGAGAGGTTTGGCATAACAATTACAAAAGGTGAGACAATGAGATATCTGGAAATCTAGTTCTTGATATATGGCACTGTACTATAGAAGAACTGGACGACATGTTTGTAACCAAGTGTTTGATGTGTTTCTCCCAATATCAAATCCACCGAGTTATGCCAAAACAAACTCCGCTCGCCTTTCGAACACTATCCTCAAGCTATACATCCTTTGCCTCATCATTGCCCACGCCCGCCACCCTTGCTGCGCTGGTTACCAAGTGGAGTCTCATACAAACTATTCCTATTTTTCATTTTCATTTTGAAACATCCAACCGATCTATATTCAAATTAGGCTCCTGTGCTTAACATGTGACGAACCACTAACAAATCAAAACCAAACGCAAGGGACCACACTCAATGTCCAATACATCCACCGATCACAGCCGCGCCTATCAACACCCCACAACTCAGCACACTCCTCATCAATTAAAACCGAACCCCGTAGTTTGCCCGCTGCCAAACAACCCACCCTGCTGTGCAGTCGGCTGTCCGCCAAACGCCGTCGACTGTCCACTAAACGCCGTCGGCTGTCCCCCGAACGGGGTCTGTCCCGCTTGCTGCTGTCCCCCAAATGCAGTCTGCTGTCCGCCAAACGCCGCCTGTGGCTGGCCGCCGCCAAACGCCGTCTGCGGTTGGCCGCCGCCAAACGCTGTCTGCGGTTGGCCGCCGCCAAACGCTGTCTGCGGCTGGCCGCCGCCAAAAGCTGTCTGCGGCTGGCCGCCGCCAAACGCTGTCTGCGGCTGGCCGCCGCCAAACGCAGTCTGCGGCTGCCCAAACGCCGACGACGCAGGTTGTCCGAAGAACCCGCCCTGTGGTTGGGCCGTGGATGTCGCGCCGAAAGCCTGCTGTGGCTGGGATCCGAACCCCTGGAAGGGCTGGGTGGTTGTGGTGCCGAATAAGTTGGTCTGTATGGGTGCGGCGGAGGTCCCGGTTTGGCCGAAAAAGCCGCCCTGGGGTTGCGTGGAGGCGGTCTGGCTGCCGAAGAGGCTTCTCGTGGGTTGCGGGATCGACAGGCCGGGGCCGAAGAGATTTTGTGTGGGCTGTGCGGCGGAGGTAGCAAATGTGCCACCGCCGCCGAACATGGAGCCCGTACCGCCAAAGGTGGGGCCCGTATTGAAGAGCGTCTGGGCAGGGGTTGGGGCTGGAGCGGGGGGTTGGGGGGTTGGCTTGAGGGTCGTGCTGGCGATGAAGTTCAATTCCGAGGGGGTACTGGGGCGGTCTGGTGTAGGGAGAGTGTGAAGAGGCGAGGGGACTCAATCATCGTCGAATGTGCAATAACGAGATACATAATGCCGCTCAACCAAGGTAAGACTCCCATCCAACCTACCCTCCTTCCTCTGCTTCTTCTTGTCGAACGGATTCCGATCGTCCCCGTAATATTTTCTGCGATAGGCCACGTATTGCTCCTTCTGCCTCTTGACCACGTCGTCCAGCTGTGCGACCTTGCCCGCGATGGCGAGAAAGGACTCGTGCTGGTTGCGCATAATCTCCGAGATAGCTGGGATAAGGATAATGGCGAGTTAGATTTTGTTGAGCAAGAGTCGCACGGAAAGAGAGTGCAGAGAGGGGAAGGGGAGTACCTTGTGGAGATTGGTGTGTGCTGTGTGACAGGGACACTAGGTTTCGCTCGATTTCCTGTGTGGTGGGGAGAAGAAGGAATATATTACTACGAAAGTCTTGCAAATAAAGAAACAGTCGTACGTCTGAGGTATTTGAACGGACATTATATATACCTCCAGGATCTGCCGGTATTCTTGCATCCGCTTCTCAAAGCCATTGACGAGATCTAAGAAATAGTTCCTGCAGCCATACGAAACAAATAACGACGAAAATCAAAAAATAAGAACTGAAACCTCACACCAAATTATCCCCATCGTGACGATTCCACCTCACGCCGCACGTCCTCACAGGTTTTCCAACAACTGTCCCTCCCCTCTTACCCCTGCCCAAACCACCGACCCACCCTAAACCAGCCAAACCCAACATACTCTGTCCTCAACGCGGCAGCAAACAGTCCCTGCCTTCCCGATTGTTTATATATGTCGATGGCACGGGCGGCCTGCTCTTCGGCGACCTTGAACTCGTTTTGCACAACGCCGCGGAGGTGGTCCACCAGGTTCTTATCACGCTCCAGCCAGCCCTTGAGATTGTCCATTTTCTGGAAGATATGGGTGAGATAAGTTTTGCGATGGTAGGGAGATTTTTTTTTTA
>RQIL01018243.1:0-10366 GCA_003951145.1 Jimgerdemannia lactiflua | reverse complement strand
ACCAGTGTGGTATGAAAACATCTTCAATGTTATAGATAGTTAATAAATGGGACTGTAGCCTATAGAAAAAGAAAAAAAAAGACTACAGAGTGAGAGAACAATTAGGGGAGGACATCAATTCAACATAACTAAGATAAATAAAATACATATTGTGATGTCTACAATTGATCATGTCAGAATTCAGAGTACTCTGTGACCACTAGGATCAGATGACATTATGGCATGATAATCTATGATCAGCCTAAGCTGTCAAGTGATTACACCAAAAAGAGACAAGATAATCTGAGCCAAAATAAAGACCACATTATTTAAAGGACCCAGCCTCAGTCTCAAGAACCACTACCAAAGAACAAGTACTCTATATACAATGCCTCCCACCTGCCACTCCAATCAGATCTCCTGCTATTCTTCCCCTTTGCCTAGCCCAAAGACCCTGATCTTTGAAGCTATTAAGAAGACTATTTGGCACCTGGATACTACTGAACATCTGAACTTCTACACCAAGGATCTTGGGCACTTCATCAACTACTAGTACATAATGACCCAACAGCTCAAAGATACTACTGAATGGATGACTCTCTGGCATAACTACGAAATCGGACACCACCTTTGCAATGAGACCCAAGAAGATGACTGGGAAGACCTCATTACCGAACTATTAACCACAGGCCACCTAATCAAGAGAGCTCTCCATGTCCACCAGATATTCTGCCATATCCCCTGGGCTATAGCATATTTGTAAGGAGTAACTATGGGAAACCTTGCCTGTCTATCAGCCGAGAAAGCCAATTGGATAGAAGCTGAAGTAGCCAACCATATTGGTAGCAACTGCGTCACTGTGGGAAGCCAAGACACCAAACCCACCCTGCCAGGTTTCCACACTACACCCCTTTAAGACAATCATCAAGGCCACCTCATGAGCCATATGAAAATATTCAAAGGACCACTCATTACCATGGAAGTACCTGCTGGAGCTACCCCAGCTACCCACCATCCTGTCAGCCTTAATTTTCATCATATCATTTAGGAGCCGAATCAAGAGAAAGCTCAAGAAGTCTCTGTCTTTGAAGAAGAGGTTCAAGAACTCCAAGACCCCACTCCCGAAGCAACCCCTTCTGACACTGAAGCTGATGAGTCCTCAGAAGAAGAAGAGCAACAGAGAGTCTATCAGTCCTTTGTCCGTACACAAGCTGTTTAAGGATTGGAGAATGTCGTTGAAGATGATTGGCCACTATTCTACCCCCTTACCTCTTGGCCGGCACTTCCCCCTTTCAAGGAACAGAATGATGAAGTCACACAAAATGACTTATTTGCTACTGACAAAGGGTACTATACTCTTTAAAGTGCAGATCAGCATCTCCTTTTGCTTACAAATACCTCCACACAAGTGTGTTATAGTTTAACCCTATACAGATAGCCACTCCAAACATCTTATCATCAGCACACGTCCATTTTCAGCGATGCCCATCAATACATCTGTTTTCAGCGATGCTCAAACACACAACTGTTTTCAGCTATGCCCACCAATACAACCGTTTCCAGAATAACCACCTGATGCCACTAATGTAAGATACTACACCTCGCAGCCTGCAGGCCAATAGTATACTTAGCCACATAATGTAGCAGCTGCACTATAGTTAACCACAGATAGCAATAGCAACCAGATAGCAACCATATGTTCGGCATGAGCAAACTTGTATAAATAACCTATATTCCTAGAGTGAATAAACCTCAGTCAGTTTTAGTTTGAAGTAAAAAAGAAGTTTTACAGAGAAACCACTGCCTCCAAGAGACCAGAATTCTGAGAATAAGAAAACAACCTAGAGCAATGAATGCTCAGAAGTTTGAGTTAAAGAATTACTCTTGCACATTCACCACCAAGTTAAAGAAAACCGCACTCCGAGATTCAAGTCAAACCACCATTAAGAAAAAGCTGTTAGGAATTCACTGCCACAGACTGCTGTAAACTATAAGTCAGTTAGTTAATCGCCATCAAGTTAAAGGAATAACTGCCATTCAAGTTTCAAGACCAATGGAAACTGTCGAGAAAGCTGCCAGGAAACTGTCACTGAGATCCCGTTAAACCACCATTCAGACCCCGCATTTAAGATTCAAGAACCATATACTCAAGTATAAAGACCCTCGAGACCCAGCCAAGGAACCTGCATAGTATACTTAGCTTAAGGAAGCCAGAAGGTAGCTGCCATCCCATTCTGACCTATTCACCATTCACCCAAGTTAACAAGTCAGACAGATGAGTGAGCCATCGACCTCCATTTTCTTTACCTGCTGTGCCACAAACTGCCGAATTCACCAACCATCATGGAGCCTATGTACCCAAGTAATCGTCGCTAGGAAAGTCCATATATTATCTACTAAACAACCGAGCCACAAGCCATCAACCCGAATTCCCTTCAACGTCATCAACATCTGATCTCTGATGACATTTCAAATGATCCGATCACGTGACTACCATCCATAACCACCATGAACACTCTCAATATACATACCATGTGCGGTACATTGAGCCATGTTTGAAGCTTATAGTTATACAAAACACACACCACAATATATTATCACTAAATGTCAATGGACTATGCAGTAAGATAAAATGGAGAAGAATCTTTTAGTAGCCCAAAAATAAACAATATGACATAGTACTACTATAGGATGTGCAAGCATATGGAGAAGAAGATTATCAATAATGGAGTAAAGAATAGTTTGGGAGCTCAGGATAGAATTGACAAGTTGGCATTCTAATAGAAATTGAGAAAGGAGAGCTGGAGATAACAGAGTGCTAGAGAGAAAGATGGTGTGGGACAAACTGAAAGATGGTAAGAGAGATGGAATTGTAATAGAATCAGGATACCTACTGGCAGTGGTACAGAAATGGAAGCAGTGGCTAGAAGAGTGGGTTAATTGAGAGGACAATATGAATATTGAGCTAGATATCCTTAGTGGAGATTTCAATATGATCAGGGACTATAAGCTGGACAGATCTGATGGAGGTATAGGTACAGCAGTATCCACAGGGCTGACTAAATGGCTACAGATTGAGAGAACTTGGGCTGGTAGATGGGGTCCAACTACAACAAGGAGAGGAGGCAAGACTATTCACTAGGTGGTATAGGGTAGAAGGAGGCCTCATTGGTATATGAATCAACTGACTTCTGATAGGTAAGTATTGAGGAAACATCTTTGATAAGGTGGAAGTCAGGTGGTGCCTATGATTGAACTACTGAGGAGTTGAAGCAAGAGGTATCTTCTAAGCAGCAAAGGGAGAGAGTGGATGTTGGCAACTTAATACAGGATTACTAAAGCAGAAAGAGGCATAAGACAACTTTGTACAGACAGCCCAGCAAGAAGTCAGGTAATGGAGGGCAGAGGGGCAGACAGTAATAGAGTGGTGGGACAGATTCAAGCATATGGCTGAGGCTTATTGGAGAGATGTTGGAGAGACAGCTGGAAGGGTAAGAAGAGACAGAGAGAGAAGAGTAGACCAGGGTCTGAAATGATGACTGAAACAAATGAAAAGTAGAACATTATCAGCTGAAGAAAAGAAGCTACTGGCAATGGACATTGCAGTACTACAGAGTGACTTTAAGAATGATGAGGAGAGATGAGTAGATAGGCTTCTGGCCAGACTGTGGGCAAGGAGGCTGGAGGTGGATAAGTGACCAACAAAATATCTAACAGATATACTGAAGGCCAGGGAGGTGCAACAGAGCTGGACCTCAGTACTTGGTGATCATAAAAGAGAGATAACCCAGCAGAGCAATATGATGAGGGAGATCTCTACCAGATGGGCAAGCCTGTAGATAGATGAGATGGATACAGACAGAACTGAGCTAGAGGAGGAGAAACTGGCTGAGTATCTGGAGGAATGGAAGGTGCAACAAGATCAGAGACTGGGGGAACATACATTATGACCAATCAACCTAGAAGAGATAAAGGACATGCTAAAGGAGGTCCAGACTGGCTCCTCACCAGAAGTTGATGAGCTACTATAGGAGTTCTGGAAGGAGTTCCAGGGGGAGTTTGGAGGCTGGATAGTTGAGATGGCCAATGCAGTCCTGAGTAAGAGAGAATGGCTAGCAGACAGCAAGCTGGGCCTCATCTCTCTGATTTACAAAAATAAGGGAGACCAGTATGTGTTGAAGAATTAGAGACCAATTATACTCCTAAATGTGGACTGCAAACTGATGTTGAAAATTCTGGTGAAATGGCTTCAAGAAAGAGTAGGGGCTCTGGTTGGAAAGGAACAGCAAGGATTTATAATGGGCAGACAGATCTGGGACAATACTGCATGGGTTCAGAATATACTAGAAGGTTGTTAGAGTAGAGGGATTGATGGAAGACTAGTCTTTCTGGACCAGGAGAAGGCATTCGACAGAGTGCATTGGAACTATATGGCATCAGTGCTGCAGAAGATCAGATTCAGCTTCTTGGAGGTGGGAAGATTGATAGGGCTACTGTAAGAAGGACAAGCAACAATTATTATGAATGGATGGTGTGGTGAAGAGTTCCCGCTAGGTAGGGAGATACTGCAAGGAGACCCCTTATCTCCTCTACTCTATGTCCTCTCACTGGAGCCCCTAATTGACAACATAAGGAGAAAGATAACTAGACTGCAAATAGGTGGGATGACCTGGAAGCTAAGGGCCTTTACTGATGATATGGTGGTTGGAATGAGCAACCCAAGAGATATAGACACTGTCTGAATAGAGATATAGTGATATAAGGGGCTGTCAGGAGCAAAACTGAACTGAGACAAGTGTGACACAATGAACATTGGCAGAGAAATAGGGGATAATAGGTACTTTGGCATAACAATTTTGCAGAGAAAGGCAGTATGGTACTTGGGGATCTAGTTCTCAGTGTGTGGCACTATACTGAAGGAGAACTGGTGGAAAGATATGGTGGAGAAGTGAGAGGCAGTACTCAAGAGATGGGCTGGAAGGAACCTGTTACTGATGGATAGAGTGATAGTGTTAAATATTTACTGGCTGCCAAAAATGTAGTACCTAGGGTACCATCTGGACTTCCCCAGGTAGGTGGCAAAAAGACTCATGAAGGTGATGTCTGGATGGCTGTAGAAGGGAAAGAGGCCTCAGATAGGCTGGGAAGTACTGATACTAAAGACTAAAGATGATGGCCTCAGCCTCACTGATCTCTGATGGTGACTTTGGGCACTCAGAGGATGGTGGAAAAGGAGAATGGTAGAGCTTAGCAAGAGTGAGTAGAGAGAGCTGGCAAGGGACAACTGGTGTATATGATTCTGTCCAAGGAGAGAGAATGGATGGGACATCAGAAGTATTATCAGAGTAGTGAACATCAGGAAGATCCACTATTGGAGATTCTGGTGGGGACTGATAGAGGCTTGGATTGACTTGGAGATGAGAGAGCCTGAAGGAGTGGAATAGGAAGAGAGAGAAGAAGTCAAATAAGATATAATGAATATTCACTTAGGGGGACAAGAGGTGGAGAGGTACTCACTAGAGGAGGTGGTCAAAGGACTACAGACTGGGCCTATGGAGAAGTGGCCTGCAGGGTAGTAAAAGGCTGGAATTGGGGAGGAATGGAAATGGGAAAACATTTGGAGATGGGTGAAGAAGATGAGACTTCTCACACTCCCCAAGTATTGAGTAGTATAGTGGTAATTCTTGAGGCAAAACCTCATGCTGGTATACAAGATGGATTGGATGCACATTGAAGGGAAAAGGGAATGTAAGTGGTGTGAGGAGATGGGGGTGGACTATATACAAACTCCAGAATATATATTGGTAGACTGCCAAGGAGTTGAAGGATACTAGTGCCAACTGGAGTCATTGTGGAGAGATGATCAGCAGAGGACAAGAGAGACAGTATAGAGTACAATATGGCAGAGACTAGTGGGGGACATCAGTGATACCTGGGGGGGTTTGGATAGAATCATTAGACTCTGGGTACTGATGGCAATACACTAGCAGTAGATATTTGAAGGAGATTACTAGATAGAGATTGGCACCCTAGTGGAAAGATGAAAGAAGCTAATGAGGGAGACTGTCCAGAGCTAGTAGTATCAAGGAAGGCAGAATAGAGAGGCCATGTCCAAAAAGGTAGTCAAAATAATCCAGGCAAGCCAGGAGAGACTGGTACTAGGTGATAGTAGAGTGTGGTAAAAGAAAGGATTAGGGTAGCTTGAAGAAGACAACATAACAAAACACCTTCTTCCACTACCATTCACATTACACATACTTTTACACACACTTTTGAATGATTTATTGGAAAAATTAACTAATAAAATGGCAATGATTCAACCTTCTGATTGGCATACTGGATCAAGACCTGGTGTAGTGTTCCAATGGTAGCAAGGGAAGGAGGGGTATGGACTGGGGTTGGGGTCTTTCAGGAAGGTGACTGTTGGGAGTAGTGTGGAGAGTGGTCAAGGAGAGGGAGGAGAGGAGAGAAGTGAGGGACCAGTGAGCTTCATGGTAGCTGTGAAGAGTGGGGCTAGAGGGGGTGACAAGGATGGATGGCAGCAAGTTGGAGAGGTGAAGGGGAAGCTTGGTGGCAGTGGGAGTGCTAGGCCAAGTAGTGGAGGGCAGAAGACAAGTGGAGGTGGGGCTAGCAGAGATGGTGTGACTGCTGGTAGTAGCAGGACTGGAGATCTGGAAAAAAAAGAAGATGTGGCTGCTGATCAACCCAAGGAGGCAGTTAGGGAATCGCCAGTGATACATAAGGGTGACCTGGCTGATGGTGTGATGGGGCTGGTGGTGGCACCATTACTCAAGAAGTCCATTTCAGAATTTGCAATCACACTCAGCTTCCAGGGGCTGGCGGTGACAGCTAGGGCAGTACTGGCACTCCTGGGCAGGCAATTGAGCAAGATGGCCTCAGTGAAGTTTCTGAAAGGGCTGGAAGGAGTGAAAGTTGGATTTGTCAAGGCAGAGCATATATAGGCAGCAGTGGCTAAAGGGGTGCAAGTTGGCGAGATTGCTGTTCTGATGGTGAGATATCGACCCAAGAGTGGTGCATCTGGTGGTCAAGTGGGTCCCAACAGTATCAATGGAGGAGATAAAGAAAAGAGTTGGAAAGGCAATGCAAGAGTATGGCAAGGTGGTAGATATTGGATTTCAGATGTGAGAAGGGACGTCATTCTACACTGAAGATGTAGAGGTATAGCTGAGAGTGGCTGAGAAGGAGGCAATAGGGAAGGGAGGTGATTGGCCCAGAGTGCTGAAGTGGGAGCCATTTGAGTGCAAGATATCTAGAGTCAGGGGCTTGGAGGAGGAGGAGGAGGACTTATTGATAGTACTTTGGGAGCTAGAGAGAGCAGTGGAGCAGAGAGAGAAGGTATGGCAAGCCTTCAAAATGGCGATGATAGTAGTAGATATCAATGGGAAGAAGATTTGAGTAGATAAGGTAATATGAGAAAGAGCTCAGGGGAAGAAGCAGCAGCAAGAGCTCCTCACGAGGATTGGGGCAGGCAGGTGTTAAAAGAGATGGGACAGGGGAAACTGCAGAGGGTAATAGAGGGCAGAAGGGGTCTATAGGTTTTATGTCCTGGGAGCATACCCCCTAGTGGGGTAAGGTGGGTGCTGATGAGGAGAAATTCTTTGACAACTGGAGGCAAGAGAGCGATGCTGATGGGAATAAGGAGAATGAGAGGCCAGAGGATGCTGGAGGGGAAGGGGCAGCAATGGAGGATGTAGTGATAAAGGGTGCAAAGAATGTCTGATTTGGTGTCCCAGAATTGGCCTTGGGGGGCCGGATAGTTGGGGTGTCTGTTGAGAGCCTGGTGGATGCATCAGATAAGAAGTGGGATGAAGCAGCAAGTGCAAGCCTGGATGGAGCAAAGATGGTGGGAAAGAGGATGATGACTCCAGGGGGAGAGCATGTGGGAGAGGGGCCCTGGCTGCAAAGGTTGATGATGGAATTGGCAGATGAGGAGCTGGGGGATGTTGACTTTCGACTGCTGAGTGAGAAGGACTGGAGTGATATCCTGTGTGGGGTCGGCATGGTAGGGAAACTGTCAATGATGCACTTGGCAATACTGCTAGAAGAAGAGGGGTATGAGGTGGATGCTGCTAGGGAGGGGGAGATGAAAGGAAAAGCATGTTGGATGATAGTTGAGGGGTAGAATGCCTGGAATGGAGAAGAAATGTAGATAGCAGCATGTGAGGACTATCACTCAATGATGGAAGAGAAGGACACCAAGGATGTGCAGGAGATTCTTGGGGCATTGGAGGCTAAGGAGAGGGAGGAGGTAGAGCTAGAAGCAGAGAGGGAGCTGGATTTGTCTAGGATGGATCAGGATATGGAGATCTAGGGTGGGTGCACAACTCATACATTCCTCAATATGAACAGTACAACCAATATTTTTTTACTCAATGTCAATGGGCTGAGGAGATCAGGGAGATGTCAAAATATTTTTGCATAGCTTGAAGATTTGGAGGTGGATGTTTTTCTACTTTAGGATGTAAGATGTGAAGATGAGGTGGACAAGTTGAACTGGTCAAGAGAATGGGGAGGGGTAGCAGAATAGCATGGAAAGGTTGGAATCTTGATAAGGAAAGGCAAAGAGGAACTGAGAGACACTGGGGGGTGGGGTGAGCAACTACTATAGGGGATATGGGTGAGGCCAGGGTGGGGGCCAGTAGTGGTGGGCTCTTGCTATTGTCTGGCAGAAAGAGAGGAGAGAGTAACTTGGATAGAGGGGTTGTTGGAAAGTGGATCTTTAGTGGAAGCAGGAGTTGACATACTTGGAGGGGATTTCAATATAGTTAGAGATATCACTGTGGACAGATCTGATGGTAGACTAGCTGGGACAGGTAGAAGCAGAGGGCTGGATAGATGGGAGGAGTTGAAGAGACTGAGTGCATTGGGAGATACAGGGCACCAGAAGTGGGGGAATAGGGCAGTCTATACTTACTGGGTACATGGACTGGGAACACAGATTGACTGGATTCTCATGGCAGACTGTTGGGGGATGGATGTCTGGTTGGCATTGGAGGTGATGTGCTATCCCTGGTCTGATCACTGGGGGATGGTGGGGCAGGGAACATTTGGGGGGAGTGGGGATGGGGCTGGACATTGGCAACTTAACTGTGCCTTGTTGAAAGACAAGGGGGTGTGGGTACAATAGAGAGAAGAGGTGGCAGATAATATAGTATACTGGAGAAAGGATGAATTGTTAGTAGGGGATCAGTAGCTGAAGCTGAAGGCCGCTGCACAGGTGTATTGGGGAGGTAGGGAGAGCAAAGGGGAGACTTAGGAAAAAGTGAATGATGGAAATCTCATGCTGATTGGAGGGTCTCCTGCTGGCATCTGCTGGGGGTCAGAAGGGGGCTGAGGAGAAAGGTGATGAGTGGAGAATGGAGAGAATGAAGATGGAAATTAAAGAGCTGAAGAATTCCATTAGGGAGGAAAAGGAGCTTCAGGTTCAGGGGATGGTAGCACAATTGAGGTGGTAGGGGTTGGAGGAAGGAGAAAGGTCCATAAAGTATCTCACCAGGCTTTTAAGAGCATACAAGGTTCAGCAGAGGTGGGAAGGAATTATAGAAGAGAATGGTGAAATAGTGACAGGGATGCAAAATATTCTGGGATCACTCAAGAGGCACTGGGGCAACCTGTGGAGTGAGGAGGAGGGAGGGGAGGATGGGAGGGTATGAGGTGAATACTGTCCAGGAGGCAGAGTTGAAGAAGATGGCAAGGAGGATAGTAATCACTGGTTGGAATATCTAGAATGAAGTAGGATTGTAGGAGGCAGCATGCAAGGACTACTATGTAATGATGGAAGAAAAGAACACAGTGGTAGTTCAAGAGATCTTGGTAGAGTTAGAGACTAGGAAGGAATCTGAACTGGAAGCTGAGAGAGAGCTGGACTTGTCAAAGATAGACCAGGATATGGAGATTTAGAGTGAAACTTCAACCTAAATATCATTCAATATGAATAGTACAACCAATGTTTTTTTACTTAATGTCAATGAGCTAAGGGGAGTAAGAAGGTGTCAAAACATTTTTGTATAGCTTAAAGACTTGGAAGCAGATGTTTTTCTACTTCAGAATATATGATGTAAAGATGAGAAGAATAAGTTGAACTAGTCAAGAGAGTAGAGAGGAGTAGTGGAATGGTAAGGAAAGGTTGGAATTAGGTAGGAATGGCAGGGCACTGGTTGGCAGTATTTGAAGAGGGGAAAAAAATGACCTCTGGGGAGAAGTTAGCGAGATGGCAGTGGCTGATGCAGGATTTGCTGGCAGGATGGCAGAGGGGATGGGGTGATGGGAAAGGATGTCACAAAGAGCTGGTGAAGAAGATCTGCAGTAAGAGTGGAGGCAGGGCAAGGGTAGAAGGAAATGAGATAGTATTTGAGAGAGCAGGGGT